>JARFOD010087311.1:0-18430 GCA_031763545.1 Mopalia muscosa | reverse complement strand
ATCTCGTGAGGTGCCGTGAGGTGCCGTGAGGTGCCATCACTACTATTTATGTAGTGAGGTGCCTGCCCACGAGAGCCTACGAATGTGCGCCGAGATGCTCTGAGTATACTACTGTTATGTTTCGCGGAATTGACTAGGTATTTTACCTTGTTTCGCCAGTAATTAAAAGAATCAACATCAGTTTTACTGTCTGTAGAATCACGCATGCGCATTGCTTCGGCAATAGCCGAATTCCACCATTCAGGTCGGCGATTAAAGCGGACCCTCTTTTCTTTTACAGGCGCATGGAGATTAAGGACAGAAATAAATAAATCAGTAAATACACCCAGTGAGTCTTGAGGGTCATTAAAAGTTTCAATAATACTCCATGGGATAGTTTGTAAATCAGATATAAATTGTTCAGGGGGAAATGCTTCATGGCTCTGTGTGAATTGATTCTTTTCAAGGTTAATTTCCTTGTAGCACATGTTGGAAGATGGTCGATAATATTGTATTGAGAAATAATAGTTTGTCATATTTTCCCTGGATTAGAAACGTAAATATGGTCTATAAGATTCTCACAATGTTTAGAAATACGTGTCGAGCTATTAATCACTTGTGAAAGACCATTTTCACTCTCCATATATCTTGATAAACAAACAGATTTGGTGTCAGATACTAATAGATTAACATAAAAGTCACCGAGTATAAGGTATTTCTTATTTTCACAAAATAGTAAATCCATTGTTGGCCTGAGTGATTCGAGCCATTGGGACAAATCATAATCTGGAGGGCGATAGATAAATATGACAACTATTGGTCTGACTTTTACCGACTTCATTGCAAGACAAATAATCTCTAGATTAGGCTGCTCTAGATCAGTCCGCCACTGGAAAGTACATGTATATCGTCTGAGACGAAGGCGATCGAGCCGCCTCCTCTGTCTTTGGTTGGTTGAGTATCCTCTCTGTCCCGACGAATAAACGTATATCCTGGAATATTCAACTGGCAATCTGTAAACCTGTGATCGAGTCATGTCTCTGATCCACAAATGGGGAATTTATTAGTATTGAATAGCACAGTTCTCACCTCGTCAAACTTGTTCTTGATTGATCTTACTTGCAAGTGAACAAATTTAAGGCCATGCTTGCACAGATCACTAAACGCGTCAATCGCATTACCTAGTAGTGACTGAACAGAATTATTGACAGAATCGTTACATAATCCATTTGCAATGGTGGCAGTTGAATGAGGCTCACAGTTTACACAGCACCATACTGTCTTGCCAAGCCACTGGTCAGCTAGAACATAGATATCCAATTGAGCACACCTGTTGTAATAAATATCATCACATCCAAAACATTCAAGACTGAAAATCGTTAAAAGTTTCGTTACACTTGTTGCAAGGTCCCGGATTAAATGCAATGTCCCCAGCTAATAGAAGCAATGACATCAGGTATAAACACACTTTACTATTAGGAGTGTGATGTTTTGTTGTTGTTGCCGTGTCGATTTAAACCACGTGACACATCGTCAGCCGGGTAGTTACATGAATAGACATGTCGCCACTGAGGCACATTCGAACCGTTATGGATAACTAGAAGTCCATTGGCTACAAAGATGTGAAACTTCTTGTTTTGGTTCCTGAAGCAGTGTAGGACAAGGGCACTGTCTGTCCAAAATATATAGTCGTCAATTTTTATTGAAAGTTCTCTTCAATTATTTTAACTCTTCGTTTTTGGATTTCACTTACAAATTTCTTGGCACAACCAGAACGCAATGGGTCAAGTAGCACATCTTTGAGCGTCCATGGTGTTCTTTTAGCTGAAGTAAAGGCATAGTAAAAGAATAAAAGGAGACCCATTTATGTATACCGAAACCAGGTGTTAATTCAACTGACCCCCAATGGTCCTAGTAAGTACCCTGCATATTAAATGTTCAAAATAACACCAAATAAGGAATAACAAGCTCAAATAACAATATAATGGGAGGGAGGAGAGGATGATTGAAGTTTACATAAATTAAAGGATGGAATTGCAAATTACCTCTGTTAGTCACTGCACCCTATTAAAGTTCGATGACACAACAAAGAAGAATGTGAAATGATTCAGCATGGCTGCACCTGACTCCAAAGGATGTGACTTAATTTTGGTACTAGCATGATAAGACAACTCTTGACAAAAGTGAGGCTGGAAAAGGATGGGTATGAAGTAGTCCAAACACTACTAACCGAATATACAGCAGTCATTATCTACATAAACTACAAACAGACTAGGCAGCATAGCTAGTTTGTTTGACTTGAGTAGCCATGTAACTATAACGTGATGCCAAACATATGCATCAAACACATGAAAGACACCACGTAAATGTTCAATAAGGGATACAAGTAATTGATATGGGAAGAAAGCATATTTTGAATTTTAAACTGAAACTCGTTGTAGACTTTAAGATAAAATAATGCAGTGCTATACGTAAAAAAATTGTGAAACAATCAAGAGTGTGGACAACCAACTCTGAACCAATCAGAACCAGAGAAACCTATATCTGTTTCTAAAAATAAACATATGTACATGCAGAAAGACAGCATACAATTAGAAATAATTTGGTACAAAAGTTATGGAGACAATGTAAGATTGGTTATTCTCATTGAGATTTATGTCATTTTAAATTGCATTCTACATAAAATGAGGCGAGTAAAAGTCTGGCCCAAGCTGGTAATCGTTATTGAGCTAAAGCTGTCACGACTCTCCTAATCATTTAGATAAGCAAGATAATTAACCAGGGTTTTGAGCACGGCCATCACATACAACCTTTTTTCGCACACGTCCGCGCTTATTGTAGTGATGATCAAGCTACACTCCGGGATTGTGGATGCCCTCTGGGTTCCATATTATCACGCTGAAGTCATGTAGCGGGCGCTCCTTGGTACTAAATAGCACACAGCCCTTACTTAACAAGTACTAAGGTGCGGTGGTTAGCACCTTAGTACATAATAATGTCAAATCCATCTTTGTCTTTAATGAAAACCTACTACATAGATAGTAGTGGGGTGCCAAAATGGCAATTATGTAATAATAAATTAGTACATGATAACGCACAAACTTTCCTGAAATATTATGTTATAATAAATACGCGATGAGTTGCTCTTTCTATACTACTGACCTGGCTCTTCCTTGCGAAAAGATATAGCCATCGAACCATGGGCGTTAGTTGTGACAAAATAGCCAGTGGTCGTGTACTGTGAAAACCACTGCAATGAAAACCAAGGCTATTTTGTTACAGAAGTTCGAAATGTTAATGAAAAACAAAAACAAAAATGAAACAATTAAAGTAGCCGTATGCATCAATTTTTGGGTAGCCTGTTTCATGTGGGAACTACGTTTGTTTTGTTTAATTGTTAATTTATCCCAGATGTTCTGTTTATAATTTAGTTTGTATCTGCTATTAATGCTAAACAAAAATAAAGTATATATTTTTACTCAATTGATTCGTGTCTAACAGCTCATGGAATTTCACAGTTGCCAGATAGTTATTTGATAGTGATTGTAATGACGCATATACAACGGTAGTTTATTGAAATGATGAAATAATCGATTCAATTAGTCTAGTGATCGATATCAGCAATTCATTAATCGAAATCGAAAAACGAATTATCAACATCAACAATTCTTTCATTTAACAGACGAAATGATTTTATGCCAATTATACAATACAAGTGAACACGTCCATTACAACAATAAAGCGATGTGGTGTCCTTTTTGGCGATCCCATTTCAATTATATATAGGTAGGTGTAACTTTTCGTCAACCATGCCGCAGTAGTTAATCCATGTTCGGCCTAGAATTCGAAAATATTCGTTAGGGCAAATTTGTAAAAAAAAAAAAGGAAACCCTTCAAATGCAGGAAAACTAAAATGACAGTCAGTCCTAACAACTAAATGGAGATAAGTCAGAAATAATATATAACTTGTATTTATAGAAAGCATCATTCTTTGTAGCTTCGTTATATTCTGCATGTAATATAACGCCTACGTAAGCGTGATGATGACATTCCCGCCATGCGCAGTATGACGTCATCTCTCTCATGGCACTGTTCTGCCTAGGGTAACACAACTCTCTGTCATAAACCGATTCTAACATGGACGAATAAAGACATCCTCTTTGTATTTGCAATGATCGATATTATACAACGGTTGAAGTCATCTTGCTTCGCATGATACACATTCGACAGTGTTAATAGAATTAAGAAATAAATTATGGTTAACCATGGTAAAATGGAAAAGATATTTCACGGTTGTCGGGTGTTATCCATAATTTGTGAACGAAGGACCGAAGGTGCCGATTTACAGTTTCAACAATGAACTCCCTAAGAATGATTGTTATAATTTTTATTAACAATAACCCTTAATACATTGTTAATACGTTTTATAGCATTGCGTTTTTCTGTAATGTGTCGCTTACAAAACACCTACTTTTTAAATCTCTTTTGCTGAGAATATGCCAGGCGAGATACCAAGCACATAAGAGACAAGAATGGAAAGATGACAAATGGCAAAAACGCGAACATCATACAGTGCCCGTCGTCGTCTTCGCCCTCACAACTTCCATGCATCCTTACATCCTCGTACTGCGTAATTTGCACTTCTGTCTCGAACATTTGTCCGCACTTTCATCCCGTGATCTACTCTAAAATGTTTATTGATAAACATCGCAGAGTGTAAATAAAAAAAAAGAGTTGTGACGAACGTACAAATTTAATTCCAAATCTCGTCTCCAAATCAATTATTCGGGATGATAGCAAACCGAGGCAAAGCATCTATGTCTTAGAGAATGTTTATTTCTGATTGTTAAAATGATATAGAAACATTTCAGTTTAGTTTGTTAATCGAGAAACCTGATGAATTCTCCTAAGTAACAATCTCTTCTTGGGTCATATATCTTCACTAAATAGGGCTGACACTCATGAACCACTACCTTACACCCAGCGGGTGGCATGATGACACCGGCTTGAATCCCATATCTGCAATGAAAACGTCAGAAATATATATATATATATATATATATATATATGTACAATTAAAAATATCCGCATGATGCTATGGGTAATATAAATGATGAAGTGCAGTGGGGATTGGAAGGGGGAGGTGTCATTGCGGAGATTTCCACTTGTCTGTTGACATGAGCGGAATATGAGTTAACTGGTTAACTCTGTTAAACAGCAAATGGCATGAAAATTTCCCCTACGTTGTTTATTTATGTTTGTCATAATCAAGGACATTTGCTTGTTAAAATTTGCTCAAAAGACAATTTCTCCGGTATCAATTAACTGCCACCGTTCCTCCAGTAGCAATTGCTCTACTAGGTAGTATATCCCGGGGCTTATAAAATGAACAGCATAGCTATTATATAAGAGTCCAATATATACTGCAAATTTACCATATTGAATAACCATTTCTGTTTATTAACAGATTGATTTTTTGTCAAATTAAAAACTGAATTATTTTTCTAAAGCTGGATCACTTGATGGCTTCGTTTGAAGATGATATATGAAGCGAACAATGGTTTCTTTTCTTTTTCTATGTTTTCAGTCTATATGTCCAGCGAACAGAATTATTATTTGATAGGAAAGCTTAGCTTATGTTGTATTGACTGTCTAATTTAACGTTTCGTCGAGTTTTTAGAGACGTACAATTCTGAGAATGGGCAACCTGCCTTGCATTATCAAATTTTTATTTTAACTGAATTAATTGCTCCGGAAAGTAGTTTTTTTTTAAATCTTGGTCATACGAAGAAGTTAATAAAATTGGTACCGATCACCAGAGAAATTATCACAAGAATAATTGTGGCTTTGCCTATTGTCACACGAGAAATTTTAACCAGAGTAATCTTCACCATACATTTTGTCACACGAGAAATTATCACCGGAGTAAATTTCGCAATACTTATTGCCATACGAGAAATTTTCAGCAGAGTAATTGTCGCAATACCTATTGTCACACGAGTAATTGTCATCAGAGTAATTGTCGCCCTACCTATTGCAACACGAAAAATTAGTAATTGTCGCCATACCTATTGTCATACTAGTAATTATCATCAGAGTAATTGTCGACATTCCTATTGTCACACGAGAAATTATCAGCAGATTAATAGTCACTATACCTATTGTCACACGAGAAATTATTAGACGAGTAATTGCCGTCATACCTATTGCCACACGAGAAATTATCACACTAATAATTGTCGCCATACCTATTGTCACACGAGAAATTATCACCAGAGTATTTGTCGCCATGCCCATTCCCACACGAAAAATATCGCAAAAGTAACTGCACTATACCTTTTCTCATACAAGATATTTTTACCAGAGTAATTGTCGCAATGCCTATTGCCATACGAGAAATTATCACCAGAATAATTGTCGCCATACCTATTGTAACACGAAAAATTATCACACGAGTAATTGTCGCCAAGCCTATTGTCGTACGAGATATTATCACCAGTGTAATTGTCGCCATGCCTATTGTCACACGAGTAATTGTCGCCAGAGTAATTGTCGCCATGCCTATTGTCACACGAAAAATTATCACACGAGTAATTGTCGCCATACTTATTGTCACACGAGATATTATCACCAGTGTAATTGTCGCCATGTCTATTGTCACACGAGTAATTGTCGCCAGAGTAATTGTCGCCATGCCTATTTTCACACGAAAAATTATCACACAAGTAATTGTCGCCATACATATTGTCACACGAGAAATTTTCACCAGAGTAATTGACGCCATGCCTATTGCCACATGAGAAATTATCACCAGAGTAATTGTCGTTGTGCCTATTGTCACACGAAAAATTATCACACAAGTAATTTTCGCCATGCCTATTTTCACACGAGAAATTATCACCAGAGTAATTGTCGCTGTGCCTATTGTCACACGAGTAATTATCAATAGAGTAATTGTCACCATGCCAATTGTTACATGAGATATTATCACCAGAGTTATTGTCGCCATACTCATAGTCTCCAAAAAAACTGTCAGTCGAGTAATTGTCGCGTGCCTATTGTCACACGAGATATTATCACCAGAGTAATTGTCGCCTTACTTATTGTCTAAAAAAAAATTGTCAGCCGAGTATTTGTCACACATTGTCACCCAAACAATTAACGCCTTTTTGTTTCCTGTAGAGTCGATGCCGGTAAATATTTAGGCCCTAATACATGTTACTTTAAAATATAATTATATCAAATTTTATCTTACCCGCAGCACCTCATACCACCTTCACCGCAATAGCACTCGTAACAAGCAGATGTGTTTCTATAGCCCTGTCCTATCTCAAAATATCTACCATTATGTGAACAATATGTTTGGTGGAGTCCATCTGAAATCACAATGCACGTTAACGCTCATTGAAAAATCAATAATTGTATTTTTCTTTAAAATTGTGCCTGTACTTTGGTTGCTTTTCCTCAATACCTGGTTTAACATCCGAAGCTTCTGACTGGCATGGCCTAATAAAGTTGAAAGCAAACATATTGGGTGCATTTGTACGCGTGTTCTTCTTCTTTCTTACAATTTTTCGTTAATATTTTTGTTAGGTAATAATAATAAACTTTGTGAGACAGATTAAACGGATAGTTCAGCTTTAGTGTCAATTCCACAGTATGACGATGGCTAAATAAGCTAATTGAACACTTACCTTCTGATGATGTTACTGGCATGGTATAAAAACACCAGCAATGTGCCCCCACAATAAACAAGGAGAAAGCAAAGAATAAGCGGTTTCCAGACACCATGATGAAAGCTGTTTTGACTTTATTGCCTTATTTCGTCTCTTGTTATACTAACATGGTAATATAACACCGGTTTTATATTACACTTTAGAATTGGTCTATATTATTTTTAACCGAAGGCGAACTGTTTCCTCTTAGCTTGCCCACATTTATTCTTCCTAAAACTGGGTCATTTGATAGCTTTGCTTAAAGATGACATGATATTATTTTATCAATTATTTTTCATTCTCTAATTACAACGATTTTAACATACAACGTTTGTAGATGTAGCGTACAGAACAATATTACCATCGTCTTCGTCACAGGCAATCAGAAATGGGCCACCGCATTGCGTGGTCGTCCATTGGCCTTCTAAATGATCATCTTAGTGGACTGTGTTATATAAATGTTTGCAAACTGTTTGGCAAAACATAAGTAAAAATGATGCATGATTGTTTATGACAAGATTTGTATTGATACTACATGTATGATCATTTTTACTCAATAAAGAATTATTAACAAAAAAAATCTTAAATGGACTGTGGAACTTTTGGAATGTTTTTTGGTGAATATCGTGAATACTCGATCGAATAGATAAATGCGATGGGAACTGGGCTGCTGCTGTTATTGGGTCGTCGTAAATGTGTGTAACAGAGTTCTTCTTGTTATTTGTACAGACCGTAGCTGTGCATCCAGGGAAAGTACATTATGGATACTCTTGCGTCTGCTATGAACGAGGTGCATTATCTTGGCACTTGGTGTAATGAGTGATTAAGTTTCAGTTTAAAATGTCGATGGTTACATGAACTTTTCTATCACATTTCTAACATTATGCAAGTCCAATATCTACTGCAGATGTACCATACTGAATTACCGTTTTTGTTCAATAACAGTATGATGTTTGGTAAAAAAAAAAATTAGGTCACTTTATGGCTCCGTTTGAAGACCACAGGGACTGCCTTTATTCTTTACATATTGAATTCTTTCGCACATATGAGAAAATCATTTCCACTTATGTGAAATTCTTTTCCACTTATTCAAAATAAATGACTTTAATTTACATATGGGAGAAAAATTTCCCTTATTTGGAATAGAAACTTACATATGTGAAATTAATTATTTATTTTATAAATGTTAAAAGAATTACACTAATGTAAAATGAGTTTAACAGATGTGATATACAATTCGACATAGCTAAATAAGCCTTATTTCAACATATTTGGAAATCTTTTTCACTTATGTAAAATCAATAGGTGAATGGAACTCTTTTGTAGATATGTGAAATAAAAGCATCCTCTACCTCAATCACTGACTTCTCCCTCACAGCCTTATTTAGTCGCTATGAATTTGCTCATAAATTAGAATCTGATCAGGTGGACTTCCATCCTTTGCATTTCGCAAAGCATTTGCTATTTTCTAGCGAAGAATACATCAAGGTGACTATATTTGTTTTATTGACCTACAATTGCGACTGATTTTGTAGAGAACATTAGTACGTCTGATTCGTCTGATTCGTCCGGATTCATCGGGAAAATAAAATGATGTTAACTACAATAAAAGTACTGTATAAGAATAAACCCGTCGCCTAATATAATATTCACTTCTTATTTGTCACCTTAATTGGCATTTTTCATAATAGAATGTATGGTTTTTATTTTTGGTAAATATATGCGAGTGTTGGTCTTTTTGCCGTCTTGTGCAGCATGTTAAATATAATCCAATCGCCTTCGCATGCGCCTTGGAAGTCTTCACAAGACGATAGGAGCACAAATGAGGGTTGGATACAGTCCCTTGCTGCGGGGAGAAATCATTTCTATAATAAGTGGAACTCTTTTGTACATATCTAAAGAAACATTTATTTGACAAAATAAGAAAGTGTTATCCAAGAATAACAAAAATACTACTTTACATAAGTGAAATCCTTTTCGGGCATATTTGAAATAGTCAGTTTATGGTGTTTTTTTAAACTGATGTGAAAAAGAATTCTACATATATATGCTGAAAAGAATTCTACATATGTTGAAAAGAATTCTACATATGTATAATACATTTTATTTGTACATATGTGGAATTCTTTGTCACATAAGTGATTCAACATAAAAAGAATTTCACATATGGGGAAAAGAATTGTAGATAAGTCAAATAAAAGCAAAACTAGTTTGACATATGTAGAATAAAGGTAGAAGTGATAAAACGGCCTGCCATAGTCGCGAGGAACAAGCACTTAAAATTCGCTTTAAACGGCGACGACAATTGATCAACATTTTGTCTATTCAATTCCTTCTTACTCCATTAAGGTTCAATGCATAACGCTTTGTTTGTTTGTTTGTATGTTTGTCTTGGGAGACCTTAGGGCCTATAGTGTTTCTCCCTAAATAACAATCGTACAGAATATCTATCTAAATATTCCTATTGTTAACGAGACCGTGACGTTATTTTTCTATCAGAAGTGGATAGACATAACATTCCAGATAACAGGACGACAATGGTTTGGCAAACGGGCAATGAATACTTAACTAATTAATTAACTCTACTTTTAAAGTAGGGTAATGGCAATATATGTTGGTAAAGAACATCACACAAACTGGGAACATATAATATCTCTTATGGGTGACCGGGAGATATTTATTTTCATTTATTCCAAAATAAAACTTACCACCCGAGTTTCATAAATTTGGTATCCAGGTCACAAATTTTAGATTATGTTCACCCTATTAATGCCTTTTGGCAGTAACTTCAGTCAGAAATCAATCGCTATTTTCGCTTGGCTACGGGAGAGAAACGAGAAGCGCTCAGTGATACACACACATCTGGGTCAGTTTAAAACCTCCACCAGAGTGAACAGCACCCATGTAAGAGAAAACAGTGCCGGTTTAAACGAAATATTGTTTTAACTAAAATATGATAGAATAGTTTTTTAAAAAATACTTGTAATTCGAGTCAATATATACCAATTAGTCTTAAAAAATGCATTAAATACATTTGAACACTTCCAAACACATAGGGCTGTCTCGTGAAGGACCTCTTTCCGTACATGAGCACGAAAGTTAGTGTGAATAGAATTAAGACAGATGGAAAACGAGCCGAGGGTTAAATCTCCTGTCGTAAGTTAGACGGTGATTATATTACACGCACACGCCAGCGGATGCCAAAGGTTATTTTTTGTAACTAATATCAGCTGGGATCGCCAAACTGCAGGTCAGCCATTGTTGTTTTGGATCTGTGCAGACTCCATTTTCAAGCTGCAAAATAAATTAGCTCGTTAAGTTTGTAGAGTTTCATGGGTGAATTGTATCAATGAACAGAAATTGACTAATCAGAGCGCGGAAAAGCTGATTACCATATAATACTCTGTCAAAGCCGTGTGGTAACACATTGTGATAAACTTCAACCCATATTATACGTATGTGTGATTAGCGCGAGACGTAATCAAGACAATTTGTCCTTGGACTAAATTTTCAAGCCGAGCAGCTCAAGCGTGATACCATGGCGATGACCCCTCGTTTGAATAATTATCTGTTTCCAAGTACTATTTTGCGGTATTTTAAATTGTTCAAAATTATTATTGCTATTTACTGCCTTATATACAGTTTATTTCAGGCAAAATAACCAGAACAACAATAATTTGATTTGTTTGTTGGTTTGTTTGTTTGGGGTTTAACGTCGTACTCAAGGATATTTCACTTATATGACGACGTACCAGCCCAATGGTGAAGGAAACCACCCTAGACACCACTGGCAACAAACTAAGGCAGGACGGGACAAATACAGGACGACAACGACAAAACGCATAAAAGACGCCACAAACACAAACAGATCGGCTTCCTGTTCCCCTTTAGCTCTGAGAGCACCAGGGCAACATGAAGTTCCCTCCAACCGCCCGCCAACAATAATTTGAGTCTAAGGCTTTTTCATTTTATTTTTATTTTACTTATTATTTTTTTTCTAGTTTTGGCTAAATAATGGCCACGGCTGTCTTTTTGAAATATGTGGGCTTCGTTCAACAACTGCAAACCCACAAAGCAACAAGTTAAAAAATCAACCAGTTCAACACAAAATACAAAATTAGAAATTGACACTGGAAGTTGTGAAGAGAAAAATAATTAAATTTTTTTTAAATATATAATTCCAGCTTTTGGCTAAAAAGGTCGCCCCTATAAGAATGTCGCATTATATTCTCTTCCGACCACAAAAGTCCCCAAATAGTAGCGGAAGTCATGAAAATTAAATTTCTGAAAACAAAATAGAAACATAAACAGTCAAAAACAGATTATAACCATACAGGGACGGTGGGTGTGTTAACATTTAACAACCCGTTTGAACAATTGCGCTCAACTTGCGACTGAAGGCATGAAAGTAAACTGGTAAGGTGGGTTATGCTTTGACACTGGAAGATGCAGTTGTTTCATAGCTCTATTCATTCGTTCCTGATTAGAGCTATGCCGCCAGATAATGATCTTTCGGGATGGTTTCGGCCACCTCTGCTCAAACAAGTTAACCACTTCGCTCAGCAAGTCGAGGATATCTTGATGTTCAGTAGTCTGCCTAAAAAATACATCCTATTAAGTAAAAGTCCGGCGTGGACAAGGTTTTGTTTCTTGGTGACGATGTTTGTTCCATGTTTAAACGCCTAGCGCGGTGCATTATGGGTAATAAACATAGCCGCTATTGTAAACAGAAAGCGAAATCTTTTCGATGCCGGACTTTGACAGGATATTTGCATCCACAATGAGAACATGGCGCCAAAATTAATAGGATGTATTTTACAGGCAGATTACTGAACATCAAGAGATCCTCGACTTGCTGAGCGAAGTGGTTAACTTGTTTGAGCAGAGGTGACCAAAACCAGCCTGAAAGATCATTATCTGGCGGCATAGCTCTAATGAAGAAAGAATGAATAGAGCTATAAAACTAATCTCAAATCAAAGCCACTTTATTTCATTAAAAAATTGCATCGTTGTTCACAAAATGATAGATATGACCCTGTTCACTAAACTACAAGACACACACTGGCATGTAAAATTTTGATGGTACTGATGGATTTGAACTACACAGTTTTTTTCTTTTGCGCACAATGATAGTTAAAATACTGCAACTGTTCGCTTTTTTCATCATTCAATGTTATTTAGTAGTGCCTCTGTCGCCCTACTTCTATCATTGACACATGCAGGTCCTCGAACCGTCAAATTCTCTATATACCACGTTACACTGACATCTCCCCCGAGCAAGTCTGCTGTCTCCATGGAGTTCTGTTGAATAGTGTTTCCCCTCAGGACTTGTTGCTTCTGCAGATCTCAGAATTGGAATCCATTATAGATAGTGGTAAAAACTCATGTTAAAGCCATTTCTTAGCAATAAAAGAGAACCATTCTCCACCTTAACGAATTTGGTATAAAGTGGCATGGGGATTTTGTGGAACAACTTTATACGACAATCAACATGCCAACTAAATAAACAAATATTTGCGAATGACTTGCTTTTAACATGCTACAATCCCTTCTTGAAGAAATAATCTCCTAATCCCATAACAATTCCGTTACAAATCGGGCCGTTGCCCTTCTCGTCGTGAACTGCCACTATTAGTAGAGTAAATGTCTTTGCAACCGAGCAACCTGTTTTGCCACTCTTCGCGAAAATCCCAAACCTGCCATCGGCTAAACGTACTTTATAGGACGCTCCATTTATAGTCACCCCTTCTCTATACAGGTTATCGAGGTCGTCAAAGTTGTTCACAATGTCATCAAATTCTCCAATCAGTGTGTTGAAATTAGAACTTTTCCCGATCAGTTCGCCAGTGGCTAGAAGGAATATTCCAACTGACGTCACACTGCTAGAAGCTGCAAAGATACTGGCCAAAGAGTCGTCCCACAAGTCGGCTAAGGTGGTCTTTTTCGGGTCTGGCATTTTCTCCAGGATTTCCGCCATTTTCGCTGTCTCCGAATCACACTGTCTATTGTCCATATTGACAAACTACACTGACGCTGTTCTATACTGGTTTGTGTTCTTGTCGTGTGGCAAGAGCCCAGTGCATGCATTTGAGATTAACGACCGAATATAGACGCCAGTTTGCAGGCCTTTGTGTAGCAATATATATAAATCGCTTGGGTGCTTGTAGATCAATCCATTAGTAGAGCATTTATTGGATTAGACTATAGACATGTCCAGTCCGGTAATAAGGCTATACTTGTTATTGTTCCAAGGCTGGAAATGACACGATTGCGGGTAGTTAACACGAACTTGGCTGTTCAGTATATCTGACATTCTACTTCAATAACTACAATATACACATGTTAGGATATAAATGCGATTGATTTTTCAGAATACGCGAATCCGTTTACCAATAGACATAAATTATTAATATACTTCTGCAAAACACTCAAGGTGGAAAAAAATCTGACTATTGCATGACACTATAACATAAACTATATATCCATGTATGTATTTGGAGAGCTAGCTAGTAATGATCCACTTGAACTGTAAATGTTGAATTAGGCTCACGCGGTTTTAAAAGCTATATAACCCATATTTGTGTTGTAAACGTATACTAAGTATGTGGGATTATACCACTTATGTCAACCGTCAGACAGTTCTTGCCCGATCACGGGGTGTCAAATGGCACAGGTTGTCGAAAAAGTGCCTATTTTATTTTGTTCAGTTGCATTATTTTGGACATAAGCAGCCTTCAAAAAAAAAAATCTCTTAAATGTTTTTGTTTGTTTGTATGTTTTAGTTTCAGACAGCAGCGTCTCCACATGTCGTTTTGATGGCGATTCCCGACTCTTCTTGAATAGTGGCATGAATCATGACCTCGCAAGTGTTCGAAAACTGGAGTTGATTGGATATAAGCAGATAATAGTAGTTGTTTAAGAAATTTCACCGGTGTATAGGTCTTGTAAGGGCCCTACTACATGCATACTCAGACATACATATACTGCGTTAACAGCACTGGTAGTCGTTTTAGTCCGGGGGAATACAGGTATACATGTCCCTTAACATTATCGATGGGCCATGTATCACTTATATCTCACCTTTATAGCTGATAGCCATCCGAGCCGTTCTCGTTAGACCTGCATACCAATACATCTGATTCATATTGTATCATATTGTACACGAAGATGCATATCCACCAGCTAGATGCAAGTGTCAGTGGGCATATATACAATCCAAATATTATGAATGGAGACGTGCCCTTATACACCTTGACAGTGCATCAAGGCCGTTACATGACCATCCAATCACAGCACAATTGTGTAAGCCTTTATTGTTACATCGTCACATTGCAAGGGTCAACATATGTAAGACGATACTTCCACATTACTAACCCTTGCTGCAATTCGAGGCAAAAACGTGGCAAAAATTTAATTGGACTATTACAGAACAAGCGGTCAATCAGAAAGCCGTTTGCCAGAAAACTCGGACAGGCTTGTGTCAAAAGCTGGTCTCGGGTTACCTCCCTTAACCTTCGTCTCTGTCGTGGTTATATGAATGAATGACATTGTTGGTACAAATGAGTATTCCGATTAGAACCTCCCGTCACCATCTGATGTGTATATCCGGATCTCATTAGGTGATTGTGTTCTTATATGTAGCTTATATATAGTAGTCCAACCATAAAATAGCTATTCTCTTTCGATGTCGAAATTGTCTTGGTAATATAAGATTTGTAATCGTTAAATATAATCTTTTACGATATTACCGTTATGTTTAAATAAACACACTTTATGTTAGCCACGTTATACTTGAATCTTCCTAACCTGTAGAAAAACCAGAACGCTACCATGATTCGGCACTTTATCTTCCAATATATAACAATAATCGGTCTTACTCTTACTAAACCATCTCGTTTTCTTCCGTGGACGCTTTTGTGTTAGACCGTCCCATAAAACGGACCTCTCAACGAGCATTTTCATGTCAAAATCAATCATATCTCATAAAAAATAATGCCAACATAATTTACTTTCAAGCCTCTTTGATTTTAACATCAGAACACCGTGTTGAACGATTGTTTCGTAGATAACACGTCCAATTAAGATAAGATATAGTATACATCCGAGAGATAAGGGGAGATTACCCCGTTGCATATTGCGTACATTGAGGACATCTGTTTGACCAGTTGTACCTTAATTTCCTAGCACTATTCATTCGCACCTCATTCATTAGTTTGTTTGTTTGATTCGGGGGTTTAACGCCGTACTCAAGGATATTTCACTTGTATGACGACGGATTATCCACTTCACACTGTTCCTTGTCTTATTACGGCGGAAAACCGGGAAGAAACGTCGTAAAAACCACACCAGCAATTTCCGGAGAACCATCTTGTGACTCCCGTATATACCTGATGATCAATAGACGAACTCGATCACCTAGGCTCAAACAGGTGTTCCACTTCTTTGCTTATCTGGTCGAGGATCTCTTGATATGGAGTAATCGGTTTAAAAAACAATACATCCTATTTTTTTCAGGTCCATCGTGGAGGCAAAAGTCGAAGTCCGGCATCGAGCTGGATATGCCTTTATATCACAAAAATTCAATTTGTATTTCTTTACTTATTTTTCTTTATATTGCGTATGTTCCCGGCCGCACACGTAGGCAAAAGATATATTAAAAAAACAAGCATTTCTTAAATAACGTCTTTAATCTTCTATCCGACATCTACAAGCATTGTGTGATTGTGGATTAGTCAGGTCTTCATAATCTTCAAGGGGGCTGCTAGAATTACCATGTTGTTATGTCGAGATGTCTATATTATTGCGTCTTGTGAATGTCTGAAGACATTGGTTTATTTCCGATGACTCCCAAGATTTCCTTTATTCATATTCGGGCCGAGACACCGTCTTTGCTAGTAATGAAATAGGAGTAAAACCCTCATCAAAGTATAATCTATAAGATATATGGCTTTGTGGTTTAGTGTGTCCCTGTAGAACATACATTTTGTTATTTGAGGAATAAAATCAAAATATAATCTTGGGTGTATGGCTTTGTAATGGATGGTATGTGTCCCTGGTACGAGCGATCCGAGCTTCTTGTTAACTTTAGATAGAGGGGATTCACAGAGCAGAGCTATCGCAGGCAGTCTTTAGTGGAATAACGGACGTGTGTATGGCAAATAAAACAGCAAACAGACCATTTCTTCGCATCCAGACGTAATTTTGCGATTTGTGTACTGGTGTAATTTTTACAACATTTACTTTGACTAACTGCGTTGAATGGCGTCTCCATATTATTAATAACCAGTTAAAAAAATACTGCCTTTTACGGTCAACTTTACTTTCATCTAGGTCCTTAATTTTGTTTTGATGAATATATAGCAAATTTAGTTCTTCAACGACGAGACAGCGTGCATGGCTGTACTCCAGACATTATTAGATTTCAATAACTGTTCAAGTGCTTAGGTAGTCTCGCGTGAACCAGACTCTCCTCGCGATTTCTAGTCCACCAGGGCTAGAAGAGCTGGTTAAGCCGCATGTTATATTTTGCAAAAAAGAAATGACCTGGATATCGTTATTTGCTTTTCCAATAGGTTAATTTTAAAAAAATATTCCAAAAATTAAATGGAACCCAAAACCTATCAATTTATATACAAATAAATTATTTTTGGGTAGTTGCTAACCTATATGATCGCCATCGACTCATGGTTGTTTACTATAATGATCTAGGTCACAACTGTTTTCGAATACGGACTGAATACTTTCCAATTTCAACATATAAAACCAAAAAATGATTTATTTGTAAATAAATTGATATGTTTTGCGTTAGATTTAATTTCTTTAATAAACCTATCAGAAAAGCAACTATATACGATAACTGGGTCTTTACTTTTTTTGCAAAATATAACATGCCGGGTAACCAGACCCTCTGGCCGTGGTCGAAGTAATCGCGGGGAGGGTCTGTTTTAGGCGAGACTAGTGCCTAAGAGACCTAACCCTGTCTTAAAAACAGCTAATAAAAAACATGGATGCAGAATTTAGCGCGAAATTTCCGACTCTTGTGGGAGTTTTAAATTTTGACACCGATATATACAATTCAAAACATTCTTCATACAAAATAGGTTGGGTAGGCGTAAGTTTTTCATTGTACTGTAGACCTACACTATTTTCAAATACCGTTAGTCCTTTTTTATGCAGACGTGACCCGAACTTTTCGAGAAGGAATATATAAGGATTAACCCTAGGAAGTCTGTCCTGAACAAAAATTTGCTCGTTTAAGACCAGCATGGTCTTTGTGAAACGCATTTCAGCTGTATAAACTTCCATAAGCAGTTTATTAGAAGTTCAGCAAAATTTATACCAAATCACCTTAATGAGATTACGATTCGGGTTACCATACACATAAAATTTTACTGGAAGCAAAAAAAAATGGTATACCTTAAGAGCTGGTACTAGCGCAATTTAAAAACAAAAACTCTAAATAATACAATTGTTTTGAATGCTTGCTTTTATTTTAGATGCTTAATCTTTTTGGTAGTTTTTATGTTTATTTTAGGATTGGGCGTTTTCAGATGAACTGGTAGTAAAGTCCAAACATTACATAGGGTCATTTACAAACGGACTGTAGTGTTAGGGAGGGTTTAATATTCATCCCCTTCGCCCTCCTCTCCCTCTTCCACGGAATCAACACCAACTTCTTCGTAATCTTTCTCCAAAGCTGCTAGATCCTCTCTAGCCTCCGAGAACTCCCCTTCTTC
>JARFOD010087300.1:0-18432 GCA_031763545.1 Mopalia muscosa | reverse complement strand
GACGGACGGACGGACGGACAGACGGACGGACAGACCACGGAGAGTGATGAGAATAGCCCACAGTCAGAATGACTGTGGGCTAAAAACAAACTAGAACACACTTCTTTGTTTAAATCCCTTAAAATCTTACCTCTTTTCTCACTGAATCAATATTCTTGTTTAGTCATTGCACATACATTTTTTTATCATTCTCATTTAATCCCCAAAAAGTTTTGTTCCCTGTTTTTAAAACAATCTGACGTCCATAACTATCCGACAAGAAACCTGACTTTAAACCTGCACAGGCCATTTAATGAATCTAGCCTGTCATACTATTCAATACGGATTTCCACACCTCGGGATTGGAATAAGCTGTCGCTGGAACTAAAAACCATAACATCGATCTACCTTTCTAAGTCCACCCTTAAAGATTGCTTGTTAAACGTTGGCAATTAATTAACCGACATTTCTGTGTGTTGTGCAACAACAATATTTTCTTTCTTTGTATTTATTGAAAGAAATTATATTTTAAAGATTTGCGCATTCATTATTTCATCATTCTATAAAACAAATCAATCTGGTACTTTAAATACCCATTCTCTACTGGGATAAAACAAGTCCTTTGGACTTTATTCCCGTCAAAATGACATGACTATTAATTGTACTATTTCATAAGTTATTGGTGAATAAATTCAATTCAATTCAATTAAGCATGCATTGAGTTCAGCTGATTGTAAATCTTAAATCATTTGTCATATGGAACACAGAACACAATATCGTCTGGTCCTTTGTTGAGATTTAGCCTGTGTGTTTTTCGACAGATATCATCAAGTTTAAATAACATTATTTTGTACAGCTTTTATATTCGATGTTTTTGACCACTGTTATCATATTCATATTTTACTTTTATTCATTTTATAACATAATAATACTTAATATTTAATAATAAAAAGGCTTGTTTTGAACGAGGCTTTCATTCTCATTCTTTACCTTTCTTGTAGATTGGGTGCCAGAACTGTATATTAATACTAATTGCCATGAAAAAGTTATAGAAGCCATAGGTGTATTGTTCAACTGATTGTTATAAGTGTGTTCCTATTTATGTGGAATTGTAAAATAAGTCGTGGTGCATAATGGCATTTTTTTTAATAAATAGGTACCTACACAGAAACAACATAGTCACATGGAATCGTTTTATGTAATTTGTTTAAATATGTTTAGTTAGTGACAATACAAAATATATAAATACCAGCTGTTTGCATCCAATTTTATGTTGAAACAATATTATAAGTAGTAATTGATTAGATACAATCCACAGAAGTGTCATGGTATCATGTATTATATGACCCTAAGGGTGTAGGATATTTTCTTCATACAAGCCTTTTCAGAACTATGACACAACTGTTTGTATTGCCCTGTCCCGTCGTACAGGGAATATACGCCTCGTTCTGTTCTTGTTAACTCTCGGTGGCCACGTCCAAACTCTCTCACTATGTTTTCAATATTGCGAAGAGTCGTATTTCTGATGGGTGCAGGTGTATGATTGTAAAGGAAAATTCGCATATTTGTTAATATTCCGTTGATGGTATAACTTAATGGACAGAAGGGTGTCACCAGAAGAAGAGTTACGTGAAATATCGCAGATCACAAACCGTGACTAAGAGATCCTATTGTTAAAACTTTTTTCAGGCCACTATATACAACCTCTTGAAGGTTAACTAATACAAAATCACTGCAATAATGACAACAAACTACTTCATGATAATGACTTTCATTGCCACATATATTTCAAATCACTTTGGATAGCTGTCTTAATTTTTGCTACCTCGATTATTCCGTATATATATTTAAAAAAAAACGTTTTTGTTGGTTTACATCGTAATGTTATTCTACGTTTACTTTTTTCATTGCACATGGAGTAGATAGTCTGCTTATGATTCCTATGCCTTTCGATGCTGTCGGATTACTGTGGGTTGGGCGGGTGGTAGGTATGGTAGAATAAACCAACAGTACAGAAATCTTGTCGTAAATGACGGTAAACTGTTGGTCGTAGATCGCGTCAACATGTAATAGGAGAATGAGATGCAGGTGAATGAGGGGCAATTTGGCTGGCAGGGAGGTGCCACATAGTCAATTACTCGTATCATGTAGATTTGCCTCAATATGGTCAGATTCGCAAGATATGATCAATTGTCTGGTGGCGCCAGCTCCTGAAATTACACAATATAAAGAACACCGACTTTAATGAACCGTAACCAAAAGAAATAATGATAACTATTAAATAGGTTAAACCCATCATACATTAAGATCATTGCGGATGGCAATGGATCATGGGTCAATTAAGCTGGAAGCCAAAATATATATTAAAGTTTCCGGTTTAAGTATGCCACTTGTGGAATCCTCGTTGTCTACCTCTTCTGTATACCACTGAGGACATACATGCAAGCACAGCTAAAAACAGTCAGGGAACAAGATAACTAAAAACCAAAAACAAAGCCGGCACACAAAAATAAGTTAAAAAGTCATCTGGTCTGTATGTTCGCCCTCTCTCCTAAATCATGAACGAAATGATCCACTGAGTGGTAGAACTCTTCAACGCCATGTAAGGATGGATGTAGACACAAGACAAAGCGGTTTCAAAAATGGAAAAGTTTACAAAAGAATCTGACTAACTTCTCTGTGTAGTGAGATATTTAGCTTAAGAAGTATGATGACAAAGCAAATGACTCTTTGAACCCGATTTAATGTGAAGTTGGAGGGAAAAGTCGATCTAATTATTTTACAGCTTGGTTTATCACATCTCGTCTGGATATCTTTTAAAGGATGGGATGGGGGTGCAAATAAGAGGATATAACTGGTTGCCATTGCATATTTTTATTGTTAATAATACAGTTCATTCAGTGGGACATTTAGCTATTCTCACATGCTTGCCTAATTATGCAGTTTTTCCGATTAAGCATTCATGTTGGGTTCAATAAATCGCGTTTGAACATAGCCAAAATAAAATTACGATTTTCTTTTCTTATTTAAGTTGTTTCGAGTCAGAAATACAGACATTAACACTGATGGCATATGACACTGTTCGATTAGAGAAAACACATTAGCATATCTGTATTGCGATCCTGATCTCTTATAATGCTATTTATCGGCCTCACTGCCTTGGAAGTCCCAATAACGGTGCTAGTTTATCAGGTTTAAGATTTGCTTAGATCCGAAATCTTGTGAACTGAATTGTCTATGAATAGATAGCGATATTGGATGCGAACCAATTTAACCGGGTTACTTACTTTTAATCGTTCCATACACCAATACCCCCCGGGTACATAGAAATTTAAAGGAAACGTTTGAGATCAACTTTTAAAAAAAGTTGATATTCAGCCAAGCTGTCAGCTTGAAAGCTGGTTACCAATGGCGCAATGCTGTTTGTTGGGTAGCAATGCTGTCGTTACTTAGCTATAAAGGAATATTAACTTGTATCAATTATTTTAGGAGTACAACCCCTGTGATATATGTGAATAATCATAAGCTAGGCGCGAAAAACCAATCAAACAATCAATTTACCAGTGTTACAAGTAGTTTGAGTATACTTAAAAAAATAATGCTTGTAAGCGATCGAATAAAACTCAGTAAAATCGGGAGTAGATACTAAATCTAGAGCTTGTAGCTGTCAGTAGATTAAAAAATGTCAATCTCATTCTGTCCGTGTGATTCTTTAAATTTAAAACGGTTTTAGAGCTGGATCATACTTGACTCTACTCATAAATCCATTAAAGTGTCGATCGTTCAGTTATATGTGGCACACATTTCTTCTGGATCAATATACTAGGACACACATTTTCTTTGGAATATCTAAATAAATTCTGATTAAAACATAATATTTTCCCTCCGATTACGAATTACCCTGTTTGCAGAGACAGAGTATTTTGATGGTTGTTCGTGGACAACAATCTGAAGAATGGATAGCCTACAGCTCAGCATAAAACCGTTTTTATTACCAGTCAAACACATTGACGTCAGTGTGCAGTATATGTGCATCAGTTTCTTTGTAGATTCCAATTAGACCAGTCTTACAATCATAATTCAACTCTTGCAATTATTTTGATATATTGTAGATCCAATCGACAATACCATAAGAGTATTCGCAATGTCCCACAAGATCATGTATAGCTGGCTTTCATTGGTTGTAATATATGGGAGGAAATGTATTTTTTCTACATAATGATCTCATATGTACAAGACTCTTAGAATTCTTGGTTTGGACCAGTGAACAGATTTCATTCTGTTCGATCCTCACATATTAAAAATAAAAGAGAGATTGACGGTTATAACATTGCAGGTTAACCAATTGCGTCCCCAACTATAGTAATGAACCATATAACAAGAAGTCTATACATTTTTAGACCACTTTTTGTGAATTCAAATAGATAAGGCTACATATCGAGATATTTTAATCAATAATTCAAAAGCAAAATAACAACCAATTGAAAGTTTCACCCTGGTCAATGCTCCATTGACCGTGTTTTAATATCCGTCAAGACAGCAATAGTTATTTCATCAAAAAATTGCGGGAAGCACTTGCAATGGGAAGAGGACAGCCAAGTTATACATACACAATTTTTGTCAAACAGGAACTCGCCATTTAGTTGGTTTGGTCAAGGTTTAACATATAATTTTTAGCTTAATCAACGACCTGAAACGTTGTATTTTTCCCAATAAATAAGTTGCTGTCAAAAAAAAAAAATGTACTGCTGATATGTACTTGAACTTTTAAATCTCCATCAAACAAGACGTACTTCAGGTTTTGTCACACGTGGGACGGCATGTCATCTGACTGGACAAAGAAGCAGCCCTCGACACCAATTGCAGCAAATACTGTCCCAATGATCTCAGAGCTAAGAGGCAGCATGATGCCTATGTGTTTGTGATGTATTTCTGCTGTGTCTTGTCATTTCACCCCCGTAATGTGAGTGAAATAACCTGAGGTTCGGCTTTATACCTTAATCAAGAAAACACAGACGATCCGCCAGTAAAGGTCTACTTTCATAACTTGTGATTATAACGCCCCACATATTTAAAGCGATATATTGAAAAACCCCATATTCGTGAGTAATACATAACTGTCAAATAGGTTTTCCTTATAATCAAAGATATTGCTTTTCTGTCATTCAGCTCAAAATGTGTAATTAGACGTGCTATTTATGAAAGGAAATTTCCTTCCAAAGCAGACAATTGAAGATCAATTATTGTGAATTTCTTTATATTCGAATAATACTATAGATATACAATAATTCTATCCAACACCCTCGCCAGTCTCCCACGCATTTTCATGTTTGGTTCTTCTTTTAACGGGATGTAAACTACATTGCTGATATTGTATGGTACACACAGTGCTATATCTGCATCGCTTTCAATAAATCTTGTCTATAGCAAAATGTTGGAATCATCAGCTTGTAATCAAAAGCATTGCCGTTAAACACGTTATGGAGAGATCAGCATATCTGCATGGAATTTAATGTTGGAGAGACAGATTAGGGTTATCGTTTTATAAAATAAATGAGTCTCCGACATAGTGATAACACCTTAATTGAGCGTTGTTTTAGTTTGAGTTTTTCTAAATTAAACTCTGTGTCTGCTTGACAATCTTACTATAGGATATATATCACACATAATTGTAAAATACATTTGTTAAGTGAAATATCAAACTTTCTTGGCGGATCACTTCGTCAGCATTCAGAGTAGTCATCGAAACGGGAATTCGTCTGCATTAATGTCTAGATTAAGTTAACCACTTCTCTATAACACAGACTTATGAAAAATCGATCAACTTATACCCGCAAAACACGTTAAACGAGAATTGGAACGCTTTAACATTTAGGTTCACGATTTGTTTTTAGTTCCCTGGTGAATCGTCCACCACAAAGGGTAAAAAAAACTGTGTCGACTGGAATTCAAAAGATGTTAAAATTATTTTTTGTATTCTATTCAATGCTTTTTTTTTACCTAAATGTCGCTTTTGCCCACACCTTCCAGGCGCTAAAATTATTTTTAGCAAAGCGACTCAACTGTCGTTTTTCTAGGTCCTCACCTCGATCCATGTCTATACATTACAGCGCTTGTCCACATTTAAATACATGGACATTTTAACAATATTAAGTTTTAACTCATACAATCTTTACAACACATATTTCTGGAAGAATGGGGAAGTAAATGCCGAGTCCATTTCTAGAAAATAGTTGCATAAATGCTCGATTGTATTCCCATATGACTTATATTAGGGTGTTGGTAATTTGACCTTCGTCGTCACATGGGACTGGCTAACACCAAACCAATCACAAAAAACCCTGCCTTATATCAATTATTAACCAGCAATTACGTAGGGTGGGTGAAGGTAAGCATTAGTGCAAATATTTTTGCTAGAACATTATTCCCAGGCTGCTTTTTTGACATTTAAATAGTTAGTTTCCATTATAACGCTACATCAATGGTGTTTACCATTTTGAAGGAAGACCATATATTTACATCTTGAATTTATTTAAATTAGTTCAGAAAATAGAATCTCTTGGATGCTATATATTTCAGTCATAATTTCATATCAAATACTTTTTTTTGGAATCTAATTAACATTGGACTAGATTGGTTGATAAGACTTAACGTTGTACTTAATGGTATTTCACTCGTACGACATCCAAAAAAAAAAGTGAAAATCAACACTAACATTATGGGAGGTGTTATATATAAATGCTATGTTCGAAGCTCAATCATCCTTTAAAGCGGACATATAAATATAGGTTTACTTGAACTGCACAACGCACAGATTGACATTTGACTCCAAAGTAAAGTTTTTCCACATTATACACGTATAGAACATATACAAGTTATTGGTTTCATTGAATTGATTCTACAGTTTCTGTTTTCTAGTCGGCCGCCTAGGAGTCATATTTGATTCATTGCTGGGGGTATAGCAGCGTGCTTAAAGATGTATTACTTTTTTAACACCGGCGTTTATCATAGACAACAATAATAGCCAACTTAAACAGCCACGGATGTTGAATGATTTCTCTATTGAAAATAACAATGCTCTTTCAAAGATGATTATCGTCAGCCAGATTCAGTTGGGAATCCACCACTATTTGCCTTCATGACAATTTTTTTCTAATCAAATACTCCAAACGTTACTTATCTGTTTTCAATGTGATGTAACATTATTTTGGACCAAATATTTTAATCCATTAAATATAACGATCCAGATGAAAACATTGAATATAGAAAAGTAATCACTATTTACTTTAGGTATTTCACTAATATTAAATCAGACTTTTAATTCTTCTCTTTGTCTAACATCAGACTGCTGTAAAACTTGTAGGGGACTTCGTTAATCCTGCGAATGCCGAAGCCGCCTGATTTTCGCATATACCTGGCGTCAACAAAGTGACTCGTCTTGCGAGCGGCTGCTCTGAGGACCGCACCGTTGGAACTTGAATAGTTTAAACGCAGCAAAGGAATTTTGATGGACGAAGCAAGCCTTAACATGGGACGCATGGAGACTTCAATAGCTACCAACGTGCCTCGGGTATTCGGTGCATCTGTACTGATAAAGACTTGTCTCATCAAATCTCTGAGAGGAATAAGTTCCACATGTTTCGTGTTATAAGATAGAAGATTCTTCAACATAGGCAACAACACCTAAATTGTGCTTTGTTGCAATTTTCATTTTTCAAAATTAAACTCTGAGCATCGACAAAATTAGCAACCTTCCCATGTTGGACAATGTCAATCTATGTTATTGAAATGGATTTATTGGCTATTTATGACACATAATTATAAAATGTATTTGTTAAGTAACAGTATATATACGTTTTCACTAGCATACCAGTTGGTCAGCATTGAGGGTAGTCAACAAATGCCACTTCCAAAGTAAATTGCAAGAAATGTGCGTTGGTTTTTTTACCCAGGTTGCTTTATATCTATTCATTTAACAAGATAAAAATAATAACAAACTTCGGGTTCACCATTTGTTCTTAGTTTTCTGGTGATTTTCAGCCGACTTTGAAGTCGCCATCTTGAGGAGTAGAAGTGTCAGGGTTGAATTCTAAAGATGGCAAAATATTTTATATCTTTTAAATTAAATTAATTTGCTTTGTGAAAAACACTTTGGGATGCAAATTCAAGGCTCACATAAATAGCTTCCAGCTTAACGAGTAAATTTTCGCACCGGTAGGTCCTAGTTATTACCTGTATGCATGACGAAAAATTGTAATGACAAGCCACATTTCAACGCATGGAAACTAAAAAAATGTTTACATATTACTCATTCAATCTATAAAACAAACATTTCTTCAGAAATGGCAATAAAATATACACCATTTCAGTAAAAAGGGCTGCAGAAGTTAACTATATGTTAATTTGTCTTCATCACATGGGACTGGTAACACAATACCAATCACAAAAATGTGATGCATAGCATTCCCAGTGGACAATTGTGTCGTGTGAATGGCGATAAGCATTAGTGTCCATTTTTTCGTTTGAGGAATTCTCCCAGGCTGCTCCTTTGCCATTTCGGTTTCCAGTTCACAATTAGAATTGTTATGTGTGAACTCGCTCTAAATGTTTCACATATCACCTGTTGTATCATTTACTCACTTCATCTCATGTTATTTGCTAAAACATTATTGATCTTAAAAAATATGTTCAATCTATGATTAACAGTGATTTTTTTAAAGGCGTACACATAAATACAGGAAACAAGAAATGGTGATGATTATGTACCGAAATCTGGTCGGGGGCTCAACTGTTCTATAATATTATTATTGTGTTCTAAGCAGCTTCCTTACAACGTTAGACAATAATTACATCAATCAACAACGTGATAAACTACATGCCGTTGTAAAAATCGTAAACTCTGTAAAAGCGCGTTACATTCAGTTCGTCAAATATAGTCAGGATGTTCAAGTGCTTTCTTATATTTACATAATTGTTCATGTCCGCTAAACCTTTATTGTACTAAATGTAATGAGAAGACACGCTATCAGCTAGGCTTACTGTGCTTCCGTTTATCATGCTATTTTGACAATAAACTTATATTTAAACCAATTATCTCCTTCGTGACTGGATAAAAGACAGTTTGAATTTGCAAGATATAAAAAGCCAAACAAAGCAATTTCACAGCTGAAAATACCCTAGGCTAATGTCTGCCCAGTCGATGTCAACCCTTTGGTTCCGTTTTAAATTAATGGGAAGAATTGTATTTCCCTCCACACCATTTTGTGTAACATCTGAACACCAGACATAGTCTTTTAAACTCCCTTAAAGCAAAGTGAGTCTGAAAGTCTAGCCTGTAATCAGTCCTACACTCTCTTAAAGTTTATTCATCCAATCGTCGGTTAAATTAAATCATTTTGTAATCCATCGGAATTATCATTACACTAAACCCATTGCATGTACGTCGGGTGTGAAGATTTACGTCGTCTTAAATAATTGAACTGGAAAAATCGCTTCAGTTTGGTTATTGTGCACTTAAGTCAGGCTGTAACTAAATAAGTCCTCTTACGTCTTTTTATATCCTTAGAGAACGACAAGTGTGTATTCAACAAACAAACAAAAAATACATTCATAAGGCCAATGGGTGCATCTGACGTAGCAGGAAAACAGTGACAGTCTATTGTTGTTTAAATCCGTCTTTTGAAAAAAAAACCAACATAAAAAAAATGAAATGTCTAAAAACAATAGTCCCAGTGAAATAAAGAGACTCTTTAAGATATATACAATAACGTAACCTGGGGTTACTAGGAAACAGAGAGTAAGTTTTGTGCACTGAATGTTTTGAAATGGATTTATACATATTCTGGAAACACCAGAAAAACAAATCAATCACTGGTCGCATAATGACTATGGTTTCAATGAACTCTGTTTAAACTAGAATTTAACTGCAGTATTTTGATTTGTGGAGTTAAAAAACTTTTGGGGGATCCTGGTTTTCAACCAGTAATTTCAAATTTCAACCAGTAATCAATGAAGGATGACCTATTGCTTGTACACAAGTACCACTGCATAGTATTATAACTTTATTGCGCGAAAATGTTTGTTTATTGCATATGGTACAGACCAATAGCGTACCACTAGTATAACACCAGCATACTTTATCCAACCGTATACATAATATTTTCATTGTTGGAATAATTACGTACTCTAAAAGCTGATTATTATCAACAGGAATACACTCCTCTTTACCAAGACGACAGCATGTCCGAACCAAACACTCCTAACGTTACTTGTCCGCTTTGATTTTTATCGGCATATCTAAAAATCCAATAAACATTTCCAGTTCCAGACTAAAATATTGACATAGGAAAGGCATTCACTATTTACTAAGTCCTCTAAACAATTTCCAGTTGGACGATAATACTCGTTGTAACCACTGAGTCCGCTTAAAAAGTACCAATTAATAAGGTCTAATGCGAATTAAGAGCTCACAATATCAACAAAAATTCATAACAAGTGGATTTGCTATAACAACAGGATTATTTCTTTCCCGGAGCTGACTGTGTTAATGTTTACTTCCTGCTGGTTATGCAATAAGAGTATCAGCCAATCTTGAGGTAAATTAATTCAGTTGTTCAGAGAATGGTGCACGCTACCTGTCAATATCTCGATTACGGAAAAATTGATCGATATGAAGTTTGGTTTGAAATAAATATAATTACTTAAATACGGACAAGAGGAAAAGAGTGGATGTCATGTATTGATGTTATTTGACACTGTGCTCAAAACAATTCTTACAACAATGAAATAACAAGTTCAGTTGAATTGCATGAATGAGATTTATATTATTATGTCAATTCTATTGAAGGTGTGAGTGAAAACGTTGGCTTACTCATATTTTTCTACAGCATCTCAACGGCAATCCAAATACTGTTTCCAAGTTATGATTTAAATGTAAACTATTGTCAGAGCCTGCACGTTTTATGATGTTAACATAGTGTTTATTCAGTTTGTTTTGTCAAACATGAAATGAGTACTAATAAAATGTCAGGAATTATCACCAAAACGTTTTGTGAAATAAGGTTTACTTTCTTAGAAGTTATTATATTACCAATGAAAAGATCAGACATTTAGTCTAACATGCAGTTTGACCTACATATTAGTATAAAACTTTTATGTGCATGATATTATATTCTGTCTCAGTTTTTCAAACTTGTTGGGTTAAACGACTTTAAACTTTGATTTAAATATAATATATAAAACGTTTATTTTAAGTTTAAGGTTTTAAGAAAAGGAGAAAAAAGTTAGATATGTCCTTCCCAACGCCATCAAGAAGTGAATTATGAATTAAAAGTAGGCCAACAATTGTTCCTATGTAAAGATGTGTACCTTTGAGTTTATTCTTCTTCTGTTTAATATTTATATTTGTTGTTCATTTTTAATATCCTATATATTCCAAAAAGATCTTGTGGAATACATACCTATGTCAAAACATGATGTTTTAAAACACACCTCCACAGAAATTTTCTTTACATAATTGTAAAATACATTTGTTAATTGAAATATCAAACTTTCTTGGCGGATCACTTCGTCAGCATTCAGAGTAGTCAACCAAACGCGAATTCTTCTTTATTAATGTCTAGATTAAGTTAACCACCTCTCTATAACACAGACTTATGAAAAATCGATCAACTTATACCCGCAAGCCCTGTTAAACGCGAATTAGAACGCTTAGATATTCAAGCTCACAATTTGTTTTCAGTTCCCTGGTGAATCCTCCACCACGAGGGGTAAAAAAAACTGTGTCGACTGGAATTCAAAAGATGCCAAAATTATTTTTTTGTATTCTATTCAATACTTTTTTTTTTTTTTTTTTTTACCTAAATGTCACTTTTGCCCAGACCTTCAAGGCATTGAAATCGTTTTTAGCAAAACGAGTCAACTGTCTTTTTTCTAGGTCCTCACCTCGATCCATGTCTTTACATTTCAACCCTTGTCCACATTTTAACAATATTAAGTTTTAACTCATACAATCTATACAACACATATTTCTGGATGAATGGGGAAGTAAATCCCGAGTCCATTTCTAGAAAATAGTTGCATAAATGCTCGATTGTATTCCCATATGACTTATATTAGGGTGTTGGTAATTTGACCTTCGTCGTCACATGGGACTGGCTAACACCAAACCAATCACAAAAAACCCTGCCTTATATCAATTATTAACCAGCAATTACGTAGGGTGGGTGAAGGTAAGCATTAGTGCAAATATTTTTGCTAGAACATTATTCCCAGGCTGCTTTTTTGACATTTAAATAGTTAGTTTCCATTATAACGCTACATCAATGGTGTTTACCATTTTGAAGGAAGACCATATATTTACATCTTGAATTTATTTAAATTAGTTCAGAAAATAGAATCTCTTGGATGCTATATATTTCAGTCATAATTTCATATCAAATACTTTTTTTTGGAATCTAATTAACATTGGACTAGATTGGTTGATAAGACTTAACGTTGTACTTAATGGTATTTCACTCGTACGACATCCAAAAAAAAAAGTGAAAATCAACACTAACATTATGGGAGGTGTTATATATAAATGCTATGTTCGAAGCTCAATCATCCTTTAAAGCGGACATATAAATATAGGTTTACTTGAACTGCACAACGCACAGATTGACATTTGACTCCAAAGTAAAGTTTTTCCACATTATACACGTATAGAACATATACAAGTTATTGGTTTCATTGAATTGATTCTACAGTTTCTGTTTTCTAGTCGGCCGCCTAGGAGTCATATTTGATTCATTGCTGGGGGTATAGCAGCGTGCTTAAAGATGTATTACTTTTTTAACACCGGCGTTTATCATAGACAACAATAATAGCCAACTTAAACAGCCACGGATGTTGAATGATTTCTCTATTGAAAATAACAATGCTCTTTCAAAGATGATTATCGTCAGCCAGATTCAGTTGGGAATCCACCACTATTTGCCTTCATGACAATTTTTTTCTAATCAAATACTCCAAACGTTACTTATCTGTTTTCAATGTGATGTAACATTATTTTGGACCAAATATTTTAATCCATTAAATATAACGATCCAGATGAAAACATTGAATATAGAAAAGTAATCACTATTTACTTTAGGTATTTCACTAATATTAAATCAGACTTTTAATTCTTCTCTTTGTCTAACATCAGACTGCTGTAAAACTTGTAGGGGACTTCGTTAATCCTGCGAATGCCGAAGCCGCCTGATTTTCGCATATACCTGGCGTCAACAAAGTGACTCGTCTTGCGAGCGGCTGCTCTGAGGACCGCACCGTTGGAACTTGAATAGTTTAAACGCAGCAAAGGAATTTTGATGGACGAAGCAAGCCTTAACATGGGACGCATGGAGACTTCAATAGCTACCAACGTGCCTCGGGTATTCGGTGCATCTGTACTGATAAAGACTTGTCTCATCAAATCTCTGAGAGGAATAAGTTCCACATGTTTCGTGTTATAAGATAGAAGATTCTTCAACATAGGCAACAACACCTAAATTGTGCTTTGTTGCAATTTTCATTTTTCAAAATTAAACTCTGAGCATCGACAAAATTAGCAACCTTCCCATGTTGGACAATGTCAATCTATGTTATTGAAATGGATTTATTGGCTATTTATGACACATAATTATAAAATGTATTTGTTAAGTAACAGTATATATACGTTTTCACTAGCATACCAGTTGGTCAGCATTGAGGGTAGTCAACAAATGCCACTTCCAAAGTAAATTGCAAGAAATGTGCGTTGGTTTTTTTACCCAGGTTGCTTTATATCTATTCATTTAACAAGATAAAAATAATAACAAACTTCGGGTTCACCATTTGTTCTTAGTTTTCTGGTGATTTTCAGCCGACTTTGAAGTCGCCATCTTGAGGAGTAGAAGTGTCAGGGTTGAATTCTAAAGATGGCAAAATATTTTATATCTTTTAAATTAAATTAATTTGCTTTGTGAAAAACACTTTGGGATGCAAATTCAAGGCTCACATAAATAGCTTCCAGCTTAACGAGTAAATTTTCGCACCGGTAGGTCCTAGTTATTACCTGTATGCATGACGAAAAATTGTAATGACAAGCCACATTTCAACGCATGGAAACTAAAAAAATGTTTACATATTACTCATTCAATCTATAAAACAAACATTTCTTCAGAAATGGCAATAAAATATACACCATTTCAGTAAAAAGGGCTGCAGAAGTTAACTATATGTTAATTTGTCTTCATCACATGGGACTGGTAACACAATACCAATCACAAAAATGTGATGCATAGCATTCCCAGTGGACAATTGTGTCGTGTGAATGGCGATAAGCATTAGTGTCCATTTTTTCGTTTGAGGAATTCTCCCAGGCTGCTCCTTTGCCATTTCGGTTTCCAGTTCACAATTAGAATTGTTATGTGTGAACTCGCTCTAAATGTTTCACATATCACCTGTTGTATCATTTACTCACTTCATCTCATGTTATTTGCTAAAACATTATTGATCTTAAAAAATATGTTCAATCTATGATTAACAGTGATTTTTTTAAAGGCGTACACATAAATACAGGAAACAAGAAATGGTGATGATTATGTACCGAAATCTGGTCGGGGGCTCAACTGTTCTATAATATTATTATTGTGTTCTAAGCAGCTTCCTTACAACGTTAGACAATAATTACATCAATCAACAACGTGATAAACTACATGCCGTTGTAAAAATCGTAAACTCTGTAAAAGCGCGTTACATTCAGTTCGTCAAATATAGTCAGGATGTTCAAGTGCTTTCTTATATTTACATAATTGTTCATGTCCGCTAAACCTTTATTGTACTAAATGTAATGAGAAGACACGCTATCAGCTAGGCTTACTGTGCTTCCGTTTATCATGCTATTTTGACAATAAACTTATATTTAAACCAATTATCTCCTTCGTGACTGGATAAAAGACAGTTTGAATTTGCAAGATATAAAAAGCCAAACAAAGCAATTTCACAGCTGAAAATACCCTAGGCTAATGTCTGCCCAGTCGATGTCAACCCTTTGGTTCCGTTTTAAATTAATGGGAAGAATTGTATTTCCCTCCACACCATTTTGTGTAACATCTGAACACCAGACATAGTCTTTTAAACTCCCTTAAAGCAAAGTGAGTCTGAAAGTCTAGCCTGTAATCAGTCCTACACTCTCTTAAAGTTTATTCATCCAATCGTCGGTTAAATTAAATCATTTTGTAATCCATCGGAATTATCATTACACTAAACCCATTGCATGTACGTCGGGTGTGAAGATTTACGTCGTCTTAAATAATTGAACTGGAAAAATCGCTTCAGTTTGGTTATTGTGCACTTAAGTCAGGCTGTAACTAAATAAGTCCTCTTACGTCTTTTTATATCCTTAGAGAACGACAAGTGTGTATTCAACAAACAAACAAAAAATACATTCATAAGGCCAATGGGTGCATCTGACGTAGCAGGAAAACAGTGACAGTCTATTGTTGTTTAAATCCGTCTTTTGAAAAAAAAACCAACATAAAAAAAATGAAATGTCTAAAAACAATAGTCCCAGTGAAATAAAGAGACTCTTTAAGATATATACAATAACGTAACCTGGGGTTACTAGGAAACAGAGAGTAAGTTTTGTGCACTGAATGTTTTGAAATGGATTTATACATATTCTGGAAACACCAGAAAAACAAATCAATCACTGGTCGCATAATGACTATGGTTTCAATGAACTCTGTTTAAACTAGAATTTAACTGCAGTATTTTGATTTGTGGAGTTAAAAAACTTTTGGGGGATCCTGGTTTTCAACCAGTAATTTCAAATTTCAACCAGTAATCAATGAAGGATGACCTATTGCTTGTACACAAGTACCACTGCATAGTATTATAACTTTATTGCGCGAAAATGTTTGTTTATTGCATATGGTACAGACCAATAGCGTACCACTAGTATAACACCAGCATACTTTATCCAACCGTATACATAATATTTTCATTGTTGGAATAATTACGTACTCTAAAAGCTGATTATTATCAACAGGAATACACTCCTCTTTACCAAGACGACAGCATGTCCGAACCAAACACTCCTAACGTTACTTGTCCGCTTTGATTTTTATCGGCATATCTAAAAATCCAATAAACATTTCCAGTTCCAGACTAAAATATTGACATAGGAAAGGCATTCACTATTTACTAAGTCCTCTAAACAATTTCCAGTTGGACGATAATACTCGTTGTAACCACTGAGTCCGCTTAAAAAGTACCAATTAATAAGGTCTAATGCGAATTAAGAGCTCACAATATCAACAAAAATTCATAACAAGTGGATTTGCTATAACAACAGGATTATTTCTTTCCCGGAGCTGACTGTGTTAATGTTTACTTCCTGCTGGTTATGCAATAAGAGTATCAGCCAATCTTGAGGTAAATTAATTCAGTTGTTCAGAGAATGGTGCACGCTACCTGTCAATATCTCGATTACGGAAAAATTGATCGATATGAAGTTTGGTTTGAAATAAATATAATTACTTAAATACGGACAAGAGGAAAAGAGTGGATGTCATGTATTGATGTTATTTGACACTGTGCTCAAAACAATTCTTACAACAATGAAATAACAAGTTCAGTTGAATTGCATGAATGAGATTTATATTATTATGTCAATTCTATTGAAGGTGTGAGTGAAAACGTTGGCTTACTCATATTTTTCTACAGCATCTCAACGGCAATCCAAATACTGTTTCCAAGTTATGATTTAAATGTAAACTATTGTCAGAGCCTGCACGTTTTATGATGTTAACATAGTGTTTATTCAGTTTGTTTTGTCAAACATGAAATGAGTACTAATAAAAAGTCAGGAATTATCACCAAAACGTTTTGTGAAAAAAGGGTTACTTTCCTTAGAAAGTATTATATTTTCAATAATAAGATCAGACATTTAGTCTAACCTGCGGTTTGGCCTACATATTAGTATAAAACTTGTATGTGCATGCTATAATAATCTGTCTCAGTTTTTCAAACTTGTTCGGTTAAACGACTCCAAACTTTGGTTTAATAATAATATATAAAACTTCGTTTATTTTAAGTTTAAGGTTTTCAGAAAAGAAGAAAAAAGTTAGATTTGTCCCTCCTAGCCCCATCAAGAAGTGAATTGTTTTGTGGATACGTCTAAGTAGGCCAACAATTGTTCCTATGAAAAGATGTGTACCTTGGAGTTAATTCTTCTTCTGTTTTATATTTGTTTGTTGTTAATTTTTGAGATCCTATATATTCCCAAAAGATCTCGTGGAAGACATTCATATGCTACAACATCTTGTTTTAAAACAAACTACCACATAAATTGTGTTTCCACATGCAAATGTCCTCGTTTGTTCTGTGTTAAGAGAAAGAGAAAGCACTTCACAGACTACTCAAACAGTATTTGTCATATACAACTTCCATGCTCAACTGTTAATGTTTGACCCCTTAACGAAGGAAATTGTCTGAAATTCCAAACAAGTAATCGGATGTCCTCGTTTTTCAGAACCGCGCTAGACGGCATAAACTGCTTATGAATTGTTTTCCATTTCAAATGTCTACTTATCTGCATACAATACAATAATGATATCGTGATCATACAATATACGCCGTCCAAGACCGAGAATGGCGGCTGGGCTAACAAACGTGTAAGGTTTAAATAGATCTATACCTCAGCTATCAAGGATGTGAGTCAATGGTCCAAATATATCAGGCTATAATCTGTGTGTTATATCGTGCCTCTATATTCATGCAGTATTCATATTTTATCAGAAAAGTTTTCATCTTTGTATTTTAAAGTTCGCAGGCATCATTAGAATATTGTTAAGCATTTTCAAACTTGGTTTCACCAACACTGAAAGCGAGATAAATGAAAATCATTTTTTATTCATGTGCAGGTGTTTGGCTTTGACATTGCTCATTGTTCCAGATATATCAACAAGAGATTGTCTCATTCGATAGAATCGCCGAAGGACTTCCGATCAGTTGGTTGAACAGATAAAAGAAAAGTTTCATTCAATAATATCAAAGGAACATGGAAAATTCTAAACCAACTTATCAGTCGCAACAGCCACAACAGCGTAAAACATTTTATTCTACATGACCAAGAAATCACCGACCGTCGGCAAATTGCAAATGGGTTTAACGAATATTTTTCTACAGTGGCATCGAAACTTGAGTCTGATATTCCACGAACTTATGTACATTTTACAGATTTTCTTGATGATTGCCCAATTGTTTAAAAATGGCAAAGATCACTCCAATTTTCAAAGCTGGAGATTTTGAAATTTGAAAGTTATCGTCCAATTTCGGTTTTACCAAGAGTCAGCAAGATACTAGAGAAAACTGGCGAACATGATGACTGCATTTATGGAAAAGAATTCTACTATCTCTTGTGATCAATACGGTTTCCGTCAACGTCAT
>JARFOD010087289.1:0-18435 GCA_031763545.1 Mopalia muscosa | reverse complement strand
ACGTTGATGTCCATTTCTCTGTGAGGCTGACTCATTTATCAGGCAGATCGGCTGACGAGGTTTTGAGCAACCGACTATCGTGGACAGAAGTTTCATTTTGAACCTTTTTATCCACACAACAATCTTGGGACAATTTTATTCCTGATACAGTTTTGAAGTTAACTTAAATTATGTTGTTGATAAAGTCCAACGCTTGTTGACAGAACAGTTAATTTGTTACCAGATACTTAGATGGCTGAGCACTTATGTTAAAAGGAAATGTTGCTCCGAGGTGCTCACAACTAATGCCATGCAACCATCATGACAATACAAACTGCTGTGGATGCCATTAAAAAAGTCCTAGTTATATTTGTTCTGGCCAGCAAATGGATGATACATCATACAGATAGGCATTGCTCATCCTAGTAAGCCAGTAACTTAGGAAATCCCACCGCTTGTTATCGATAAAAATATGGCTGTAATGGAGCCCTGTAAGGTTATGAGTGTATAGAAGTAAACTCAATATTGCCTGAATATCACATAAGCAACCAATCCAAGCTGATAATGAATGTGCCCACATTGTTAAGTCCATTTCTTTCGAAACCAAATAATTTTTCATAGTACTACATGGTGTTGAAAAATTCAGTTTGAATGACACATATCGTAATGTCTAGTTACCACAAGTTTGTGATAGCGGATACTACATAATCTCAGATGAGGGGAAATGTTTGCTTCGTTATCGTAAAACAAAAGACATGATAATCTGAAATGAAATAAATAACAAAGATGAGACAAATCGTTCAACTGTTATTTTTATACGTTTTAACTATCTTTAACTTTTATTTCAGCATCTGAAATAGTTATGGAACAGCAGCGAATATGAGCAGAAGTCTATCAAACTATCAAACATTGGGACTTTCAGCGGACTTTCATAATGCCATATGACTCATTGCGCAAGAAATGGGGAACTTCATTTGTTTTGCGCAGTTAAAATCTCAGAATGCACTGACGCCTTATGGGTAAAATAAAACCTTTGGGAAGTGGTAGAAACATCGTTAGCATGATATAACCATGATGCCACATCCATTTTATGTCCAAGTGTATCTATGTCTCGCTAGGGGGCGCTTTTTCAAAAATCCGGGTCTGGTCACACTGCAATCGAGACTGGGTAATGGCTGGTATCATTTGTTTTGCTTAATAGACTTGTGATATAGGTTAGGATCATTGTCCAATATGACTCGTACTTTGCTTAAGGATGATTACCAGTATTTGATACACGACAATATCAATAGGAAACAATTGAATTCTCTGAGTTAAGGAACAGGTATCATTCCTGGTTTTCATACTATCTCAACTAGTCATATTAGTAAAATACCGCAACCACTTGCAACGCAATTCACACAAACGTAGTTTTAAGTATATGAATCTAGTGCAGACAGGAATAATAGACGAATGACATACTTTTACTTAAGGCACTGCAGGTTTCTTCGTCTGACTCGTTTTCACAGTTAGGTCGCCCATTGCATGTCAAATCTCGGTCAATACAGATGTTATGACCACAGTCAAAATAATCATCATTACACTCCCCTGTAATATAAGAGAAAACATACAAAGTAACTTAAAGTAAAGAGAAGTCCTGATAGTTGTATCACATTGGGAATAAAAACATGTTCTAGAGTTTTTGGTGCTGGTTGTGTCAAAACCTGACGTTCGTTGATCAGATATTACATTTTTTGTCTCAAATACACTGATAACATAATTGAGCAGCTTACTCATATTTGATTTTGCTGGAAACCAAGCCTCAATACGCATAGCTGACTAGTCCTTTCTTTCGAAGCTAAACCATATAACTCTCGGGGTTAAGGGAAAGCAGGAAGTCGATCTGTTTGTGGTGTTTTTAGATTGCTTCGAGTCATTTTTCTGTCTTCTCTTCATTTGATGCCAGTGGCGTCAAGAGAGTTTTCTTTGCCCTATTGAGCCGGTACACAATCCTACCAGTGACATACTGTGAGTACCAGAAGGCTGTTGAACACCAAATAAACAGGAAACAAAATACATGCGTTGCATTGTCTTGTGCTTAGAGTGATTGGCGTATACCTATTCGGTGCCTGCTGGTGGTAAGGTGGGTACCAGCCGGAAGTCCCTCTGTATTTGATGGTTTATATTGTGTTTTATAACCGCCTTGAATGATCGTTGGCAGTGGCGTTTCGGTGGATTTAATTATTCTATTGACCTGGAAAGCCGTCATATGAGTGCAATAACCTTAAGTGAGACGATTAACCAAAGCCAAACACATAAATCTTAGATGCCATTTTAAAAACACGTACCTTTAACAAATGTGGTAAAGGTGGCCTTGAACTTTGGAATATATGTAGCACTCCTTCCATACACCCTTATAAACAACCGATTTGTTTTAGACTTTGTCTGAATGACTGTGGCCACACAATAGCGTCTAGTCTTGTCACTCACAAGAGTGGTCCCGTCGTACACTTCCAGAAAGTTCTTGGCACAGTCATCTTGGGACCTGACTCTGAAGTCTCTGGATTCCAATAATATTTTTCTATGTGGCGGGACCCGTAGTTCCCAGGTACAGTCCAATGGACGGCCCTCTGTCTGTAGTGTAAATATACTAGGAATATCCTTATAGGATATCAGACTATCCATATCGGCAGCATACTTTTCAATGCGGCACACTGAAATAAGATTAACATTGAATAGTAAACATGTGTATTCTTATATTTAGCTGCACTATATAGATTTGGATGAAGACCCAATTGAGTGTGGTCACCGGAGGTCGACTCAAGGACGGATCCACTATTGTGTGTGGTCAGCATAGATCGACTTAGGGACGGATCCACTATTGTTTGAGGTCACCAAAGGTCGACTCAAGGACGGATCCAATATTGTGAGTGGTCAGCATAGATCGACTTAGAGACGGATCCAATATTGTTTGTGGTCACCAAAGGTCGACTCAAGGACGGATCCACTATTGTGAGTGGTCAGCATAGATCGACTTAAAGATGGATCCACTATTGTGAGTGGTCAGCCGAGATCGACTTAGGGACGAATCGACTATTGTTTATGGTCAGCAGGGATTGACCCAGGCACGGATCCACTATATTGTGTGGTCACCACGGATTGATCCAGGGGCGGATTCACGATTGTGTGTGGTCAGCAGAAATCGACTCAGGGACGGGTCCACTTATGCAGACACTATGTGGGGTTTTTCCTTTTCCTATTTGAGCATTTCCTAAATTTTGTTCAGATTTATAATGATAAAAGAAACACAACACTGCATGGATATCCCAGATGTAACAATCTTAATTAAATCTAAACAACATCAAGTCTTCACTATCAAAGTGCATATGATTAGATGGATTCATTAGAGAAAAAAAAGATCAATAAAATTTCACTGTAATTAGTAAGTTCGTTTGACTTGGTGGCAAAACAGATTAAACAAGAAAATATCTTCATTAATATAGTCAAAGAAGCCTCACATAGGTATGAGTCGCAATTACTCACCAGAAAAGGCTGTTGAATTGTCGTTGTGTATATAAGCTGAAAATAAAACACATCAATCACATGATAAAAATAGTATCATTTAGTTCAATATAAGCCTTTATTTTTCATCCCAAATGTCATTAAAGAATATCTTGTTTTATACATTCATACTCATCCTCGGATTTACAAATATCACCAGATACCCTTTTTGTCCAGATTTGCTCTACCTTAGAATATTATCCTGCAGTCTCAGCACTAGACTTATTCTCAAAAGCCTCATTGAAGTTAATTAGGGCTTATAAATCTGAACGTAATGAACTTTATAAGAGACGTGCGACGCGGGGAGTCATCGAGTCGACCGTGTTCATACCGTGTCCATGGGGATTACCCAGTCTAATCCGGCAGCATGTCTGGGGCTTCAAAGGGGATTCCCAACTGATTATATTCAGATTAGAGATACAGACAAATAATTAGGCCTTGGCCGGGAAGCTGTGTTGATCAAGATAAAAATCAATAATCAATTGTAACATATATCATTTGACTGTGATATCCTATAAATGCTATCAGCGAAATAATTTAAATGTTACAGGCCCAAATGACCATGCGACTGCAATACAGGTAACAACAACGAAGATAAATGGTATAAATATACAAATAAAGGGGTGGCGTTTACGAGGTTTCCATCCAGTTTCCTACCTATTTAAGTAGGACAGAGTGAGAAAGTACAATTCACCGTCATGTAAGTGAATACCATTGAGCACAATGGTAGGAACCAATCAAAGCTCAATACAAAGAAAGACTCAATTATAGTTGAGTTATCCACTTTGCTTATCAGGGTTAATTTAAAAATTATAAACAGCTCGGAATCCAGAAAATTGTAGAATATCATCGCTTCTGAATCGTATCCACATGAAATTCCCAGTTGATTCTATCCACGGTGGGAAGGTCCGTCCACAATATTGGCCAATCAGCGGCGAGTATCCATAGGGACCGTCTCTAACTTCCAAAAAATCATATCGACAGTCGTTCGCCGACTCAATCATGAAATGGTCCCTGAAGTCCAACTCTATCATATATCCGACTGGAGCTGTAATTCAACATATGTTAAGGTAAATTACAAAGAAAGTCTTAAAGAGCAAATCAGAAAGTTACTTATGGGAATAACAATTAAATACAACACTACGTATATATTTGAAAAATTGTGAAAAAATGTTTTCTTGAACAGGGAAATAGGACCATAAAGCGAGTTAAGATACCCGGCTACAGGTGACCCCGCTATATATTCCTTATATTATAATCCCTTTATCCACTAGTCTGATTTCGGATTCATGACACGTCAGAAACGTCAGCCTGTGTAAGTCAATACACAGTGTTGAGAACTGATCAATCATTCGTAGACAGGGCAGCCAAAGCTGTGATTTCTCACACGAACGACCGTAATGTAAGGAACGAGATGAGGTGTTCCTGGATATACACACCAGACTTTTGTAGATTCATTTCACGCCTGGAGATGATGATTGGATAAAGATTCTATTGAGCAACAGAATTACCAACCAGACTCGTTACATGATACAGGAACGAAGTTCTTACAAATCCTTAAAGATGATTAACCAACAGAAGCAACACCAAAACTAACAACAAATCAATCTAACATAAAAGCAAACCAAGATTACAAAACAGATAGGTTATCAAACTGCAACTGAAGCTTTTGTTGTATACAGCTTTTACTACCTATATAATTCTAGCATTATCTACCTGTCACGAAAGATAAAGTTTCACCTAAATCACTACAATACAGGTAAGAGAAAAGGCATTCTGTATAGTATGTCCAGCATGTGTTCCCAGGAACTGATGACCGAGTTGGCTGAAGTGTATGGCTAACTTGATCTTGACTACTGCTGAACGTGTTTAACCAGATACCACTCATGGCCAGTCACTGTCATTCAAGTTTAAATTTGTCAAACAGGTTAAACCTATCAACTTTTAAGTGTATTACAGATCCACCCGAGAGATAAACACGTTTCCTTATCCATATAAATTATATAGGTACTTTTGTCCCTTACAAATCTAACATGTGTTTCTTGTCTATCAGGCTTAATCGATTTCCCATTGCAGACGAGAGACTGACACGTATGTAAACTGCCAATGTCAAATGAACAAATTGCATTCTTTACCAGGCTGGCCATTCATGGGAAAGAGGTAAGTCCAATAGTCGACAACACTAGGTTAAATTGAATTATAAGAAAATGAAATCTCATATTAAAAAAGACTTTACGAGTCAATCTTATCTCACCGAGTTGACAAGACTATGTGTAAAGATGATGAATGAAGCTAAGTTGAGGGCAAGTAAAGATGAAGTGATGTTACATAACAGCCTCGTCTGGTATCCTAAATAAACAAGACACAATCTCTAGCAGTGGTAGGTTATCGATCGGAACTGTTTAAATCCCACAGGGTCGACACAACACACGGTTCAACGATTCCAAGTTCGGAATTTTACCAGCCTTTGCCCTATTCTATCAGTTCTATTTTAATCTAATAACACTTCAGCTAGGTTCGGATTTGCATTCACCCAGAAGAAAGATCCTCAGACAATTCCAGTAAAAATTTTGTTAAATGAATGAACCAATGAGTGAACGCTGGAATTGTTTGTAAGGTGTTTTTGGTCGACCGCTCCAGCATACAAATAAAACAGGCCGGGAACTTTTATAGTGGATTTCTAGCAATTCGGATACAGCATGGCCTGGTTCTGCAGGCCATTTACCTAGAAAGCACCTTTCGTGTACGGTCTCGTTTGTAGAGATGCTGCATGCTGTTAAACATCATTTTATAAATGCGGTTCAGAATGAATGGGACAATTCGACAATGGGAATGTGTTCAATGGGTCTAAACAGCTGTATCGAATATAACAGTCTTCTTTGAATCTCGAATAAGTTTGAAAACTATGCTGCGCCGTGTATTTTCTAATCCAAAGTAATGTCTATTTAAACACTGTACGAATTGTGAAGAGCATATGGTATGTCACAGTTACTACTGTACCATAAGTGATGTGAACTGAGAGAGAATCATACAACGTGGCACGTATCATTCAATTGAATAAAGCCGGTAACAATATATAAATCATGACTCTTTTTTTACATGCAGGAAGACCGAAATGGCAAACACTCTGCCTTGTGTTGTGTTGGGGACATCAGAGCTAGACCAGTTGATCGAATGACAATTACTAACGGAGAATATTAATATTTAATTTCTATCTTTTTAATATCAGGTCTTGTTATCTAGAACGGGGTTCTAACACACACGTATTACATCTCTTTAAGTTATGCTGTAATGTGACCTATTCTTGGGTGGTCATTCCCAGAAAATGCCCGATCCTCAAAGCGATCTTAGCTTAAGTTTATCTTAATTATCATGACGACTTGTACTCAAAATATTGTGGCGTCTAGGTTATTATGATTATTCATGGTTAAGATCGCTGTGTGGAACTAAACTCAGATCCTTGGAGGTTATAATAACTTTTTACTGCCACAAAGCATACGCGTCGGTCACAGGTTAATGAGTGTCACTGCCAAGTATATTGTTACTAGAGTAGATCAAATTGCTTCCCTTACAAACATCCTGAAATTCCCATAGCAGTGCTAATGGACAGACTGCATGGAGAAGAATCAGAAGATAAGTATGGACAGAAAAGACCACCGTAAACTTCTTGATTGCCGGCGAATAGCAGGAGATTTGGAAGGTTGCCATCTTACCCCGAAATAAAATAACGTGTTATTGTAATCAAAACTTCTATGCGGCCGTATGTGATGGTGAATGTGAAGTAGTATGGGTTTTGGAAGGCCGATATCATGAGAACGCCTAAGGCTGTCTCTATGTCCGCAAATCCTATCACTTCTGGTAAAGGACTTACGTAATTCGTACCCACGGTTATCTCAGCCAGATTAAGGCTGTGTATTATTCAAAAAGGTGTGCACATGGGGTTATATACCACCGCAGTGAGTACCAACACCATACACATCAACCAGGAGAAATGTTAACTTGGAACAACTGTCCGGTTTGTTTCAAAATTATGGCTCTCTTTCTATATCTCCCCCACCCACACTCTTGTCTCGCACTCTCCATCTCTCTCAGCAAGTAACTTGAGCCTTAATTAGCGAAAAGCTTCTAAAGATGTTTGTTTGGAAGGGCAAAAATTTCTCACTGTAATGGACCAAAAGCCTAAAAAGCCATCTTCTCAACATCTGCGGTGGAATAAACAAGAGGCTTAGAGACGAAACACTCCTATATCCAGGTGTAGCGAAACATCTAAACACAGAGGCAGTAGTTACAGCCGACGTTGATGAACATCACAATATGTGCTATGTTTATATGTGTAATTGTTTGATTGCTGAGTGATTTCTAACACCACTTATGACTTGCTCGGACTCTCGGATTTTGTTTTAATAGTCAAGGGAACCTTTTAATCCATAAAACGTATTAAAATATCACAAATGTCATTATGTTCTGAGAATGAAAAAATCCAGTTCAAGTTGATGTCATAATATAGCGTTATCGTGGGTGTGGCTTCGCCTTTGTCAATTTTAACGACCTTCTGAAGCTCTTGTGTTTATTTTAAATGGATAAATGATTGGACTCTAACGGATTACGCCATATACTCACCAACCAGGATAGTCACGCATTCGGTATTGTTCGGGTAGTTCCGTGGGTACTCGGGACTGTAGAATTGCATATTTTCCCAGTCACCAAAGGTAAAATTCCAGCACTTTCTTGGTACATTTTCCCGGTCCAGTGGAGGGGGGTTCACTTTATAATCCACAAAGTCAACTACAAGTAAAATAAAGAATGTATCAGTAACATTTTAAATTACATTTCTGATCAAGACTGAACTCTCTCATGTCTTCTATAATAGTAACCGGGAAACCTAACCAGGACTAGAACTGAGTCACACTAACCAAGATTTCAAAGAAGCAGTTCCCGTGGAAGCGAAACGATCTACTATGAGTAAGTGGCCACCTAAATTTGAATGAAAGGTCATATTGATCAAAATAATCAGTCACAAAACTGATAACACCAAAGGGAGCGTTAGTGCAAGGGTAAAAAAAGACCTCGGTAGATGCCACATGCTATTAGGCAACACAATGATCCAATTAAAATGTGTTTCAATCCGGGTGATTTTAAAGTGATCTTTAACCGAATCATCAAAAAGATAATGTTCAGCTATTAGGAATATAATGTTTGACCTAATAGATCTCAATGATTGTTGGCTCTAATCCGAGGGGGATTTTTGTTTAGACACTTTTTAACATGTTAAGAGGTATACCACATTTTCTAAATCCCTATTCGAACTGTCTTCCAAATAATTCTATGAAACATATTAAGATTGTTACCCACCAAAGAAAGCTATCTGCTATGTAACTATCTAGCTTGCATCTTGCCTTCATACATTTTGAGGACCTGTCTAACACCGTTGCAGGACAATTGTGGTAAATTCGTCTAGGAGCTGATTCTAGCCCTTGACCTAAATTATAACTGTTAAGTTACTTGGGCGTGTGGGATTTAATTCGAAGAAGTTGCCTGGTATATCCTCGTGTGTTCAGAGCATTAGGACAACAGAACGAGCCTAGTGGAAGGTTGGAATAGTGCTACAATTCCGGTGAAACTTTTCCAAAGGCTTCGTGTTCTTACATGGTCATAAAAATGTTAACCAAGTTGAGATAACCTTTTGCTGATGTACAGCGAGACCCTTCATAAGCTAGTATGTGTGATCAATGACCTCGAAATCATTGCGTTTCAAACCGAATTCCAATGGTTTAATATCTCAGTAATCAGAGGTGGTGGTCGAGATATCGATGGAAAGCATTTTTAGCATAGCCAAGACCTGCCTATAAATATCGATGTTAGTGTGCATAGATTCTACGTCAAACGTCACTATAAACATGGCGTCAATTTCAAACTGATTGGTAGATAACTTAAAAATCAGCATTTTGTTATTAAATTTGGATGCCCGTTGGCAATTTGGTTGAGGTGGTAATCTTTAACGTTATGATGTGAGGTAAGATTCAGAGGCCAAATCTAATAGTATAAACAGGTCCACTATACATGTATAATGCATTATATTCACCAACTGTCCAACGACTACCTGTATATATTCACGAAGATAATCCTCGATCTGGTAATCCTGCTGTCAAAAGAAATGTCATGACGTCCAACAACACTAAATCAATTAAACAATCAGCTAGTGGAAGTACTTTTAAATGAGGAAATATTAAGCTTGAGCTTCTTCAAGTATTCAAACGCATCCCTTTTGAAGACAAAGCCTCTTTGTTATAAATTCAGTTGTGACCAATTTCGTTAAATGGATACAATAAAATTTATTAGTCTTTTGATATCGCTTATATCTGCCCTCTGATTTGTTTTGTCCTGAATGTGTAAGTGTAGCGTCTATCCTAATTCCTAACCACTGTCTATAGGGCACAATTACGTGCTGTCATCAAAATCTGTCGGGATCTATTGATTTCGATCTCGGGAATAAATCCTCATTACAGATCACAGATAGTCCCGACAGTCTTACGTGCGGACGCACACAAAATCTTACCCTTTGCATCAGATGAGTTCATTCTAAACAAAACCGCTACGGAGAAACTCCAAGACGTTGATCAATTATAACAAGAAGGTAGATTTAAAAACATGAATTAATTCAGGTTGGTACGAGCATGGACAAATCCTTGGGAACCAAGGTAGATACACAGTACTTCAAACGGAAACGTCAGCTCCTAACATACTTTTTTGCTAACACTACTTTATTATGCAAGAACGCACCTTCTGCCTGCTATTATTTGGTGGGCCATATGAAATTCAAATTTAAACTTGAACAGGTGGTATCTGACCACAGTCTTATTTCTTTTGAAGACATCTGTAATAAACAAGTTCGGTTTATTTAGCTCGATGAAGTCAGTTCCAGACAAGCACAGTGTATTGATATCTGCCTGCCAAGTCTTGTCAATTGGCTGTGATGGACTTGAGTTGTTCAGTCCAGCCTGTAAACGACTCCCACGTGCTGTCAATTGATTGGTCAATGGTAGCAAGGTGTGATAATAAAAGACGTGTTCAACATAGCAAAGCATTAGTCGGAATGCCAAATATTCAAAACTCGCTTGTTTGAGTTAAGTTTTTTTTTATGGTGTATAAAATAGATTAGACCAAGCTAGATAAATCAATGACAAAATGTAAATAGCACACAGCTTTCTCATAGCTCAATATACGCCACAGTTTAAACTTTGTCGCCCAATCAATATAGGAAATACATTTCAATTAAATATTTGTTTAAAACACTAGTTGTTTAGCTATAATATCCAATTGTCAGAAATACAACTAATGCTTTGCACACATATGCCTTTTTAATTACTTTTTCTGGACATGGATTGAACGTATATTGTTCACGTTAAGGTGCACTATCGCTGTAAATAACTACTAGTATTTCAGGGGATTCGTAATTGCGCAATTTTTATTGGTTGATTGTGTCATAAATCTTTCTGGGACAATAAAAATACCGAAAATAAGGGCGATTCCGATAAGTTGTGTATACAAATCGTACCGCGAGAACGCATCTTTTTACACTTTCTTCACGGCACAATCGGCACAAGAAGATGAGAAAGTTTTATAAGACGACCTCTGTTAATGTATAACCAATATTTAGCTTAAATAAATTAGTATCCAATTCCATTTACAGTAATTCTCTGGTATGCTGTATATGTGGGTTTGTAAAAACTGTTAACTGTATAATGCTAAATTTTATTTTTATATAAAGTAATGAAAAAACCGTCAAGCCAGCAAACCAAACAACTTGGCGACGTTTAAATATGGTTGTGCTTCGTTGCTGCAACGGAATTTGTTGACTACCAGTTTAATATGTAGTCAACAACTTAGAACTTAGAACACAACCACACGGCAACGAAACAGAAACGTACTAACTACGTTGTAATATTAATGTAGCATCATGCAACATTTTCCCACCATTGTCATTATGGTGTACAAAATGCTAACAAATTAACAACCAAGTCACAATGAGTCGATTTGCATTGTTACAGCGTTAAACTACAACGTTTCCTGTCAAGTTTTGACAACATTATCATAACGTTGTGTCAACTGGTACAAACAACCAAATTTAAGTGTATATTTATGTGGTAGTAACATTGTGATTTGGTTACTGTGCAACTTTACCAATGTATAGCTGGTATACAACGTTGCAGATACGTAGAGTGTTTCTTGACCACTTATTCTCTATACATTTCAAGGAAACTATCCACACACATCGTACATCAGAAATGGAAACGTTACCAATATTTTGATGAAACTCAATTTGCTATTTCGGGATAACACTTTCTTGGTTTGAACGAATTCTAGCCCAGAACATTTTACAGGTGGAAACCCATCCGGGAATAGAACCCACTACCCTTGGAGTCAGGCACCGACTAGCAGACAATGAATGCTGGCCAACTAGACCACTCAGCCACTCGTCCACTCAAACTCAGTTCGTTTATTGATGTATTTCAGGTTTGTATACCAATGGATACTCAGTCTTACTGACAGCAAATGAAACCAAATCTTTGTGCCTCCTTTACTTATCTCAGATATTTGACTTACACAAAATACGATCGCCTTTAAGTAGGCCAAAGAATTGACTGGGTGGACTAAGATTACAACACTCACTACTAAGGGATAATTATATCGGATTAGCGGCCGTATCATGTTCCGGTCCCCCGCAGTAGGTTAGTATTCAGTTCTATCGGAAACCCTCAGATGCTGCCAAATGTGTCGGTTTTTATAGCAAACATTCCGACAGCTAGAGCCTTTTCTTTTAACAAGCATCGTCATATTATTGTTACGCACGTGTTACCTGTTTTGTCAGTTTGACATATGGAAGTCATGGCACGCCATTGATATGTTTATACAGCGGTATGGGTGAAAAGAAGCGACGACTGTCTCAGATGGACAGGCGATGTACAGACCCACTGTAGGGAAAGGAATGGTTCGATGCTGTAACCAAATAGACACCACAGAGAGGCTGACTTTCGATGGTGGAAGCACATCATCCAGAAGCCTAGGCTGTTAGCTATGTATAACTCTGCATTCTCTTTATAATCAACTAAGATTCCGATGTACATTCACAATACGCCCGAAATTAAGCATAACCACGTGTTACAACCAACCAAGGTGTCGTGGTTACATACTCTTTCGAGTGGCAAATATTAAAGGTCTCTCGGGAACAGTGTATGACATGAAAAACACTTGATCATTCACATACATTTCTCACTCTCAGAATTTGATTTTTGAACAATTATTTATCTGATGACTACTTATAGCCCGTGGCGGAGTGGTCTAGAGTGTACGCTCTAGAGAGTGTATGCTTCTGGCCCATATATCCCCCTCACCTCTGTTGTCGCGGGTGTGGGTTGGTATGCCAGCAACCAGCCGAACGTCGTGGGTTTTCTGGGTAAATTTACTACCAAGTTTCCCTCTCACATTAATGCTGGTCAATGATCTGTTATTGGGATTTAATCATGTAAATCTAACATCCGAAAAATTATAATAATAAAAAGTCTGATTATCAGGGGCATGCACACCCCACAGTAGAATGATTGTGGGCGTGACTAGGCGGGTTTGTCTGATAATCAGATTGGCTATAGTATTTTTTTTTTAATTAAGAGGATGGCTGTCTCTTTGCTGCTTGGTGCAATGAGGTCAGCAAAACACAAGAGCAGCATTCGATGGATTATTAAAGTCAGAGGGAGCTCAAAAGTTTAACATTCAACAATGAAAACAATGGAAGGTTATTTACGGTGTTTTGTTTACGTTGGAGACGAGAATGAGGCCTTTGTGCAACCAACTTTAGGATTTGAAAGGCAGCCATCCCGGTCATGTCGCGATCTCGTCGGGTGTAGGCCTATGGCTCTTCACCCAGAGCTGTACATTCTTTCCTCCCCCGCCTGGTTGCTACAGCCTACGGCAGTAAATACAGGCGAACAAGACGAGTTTTGTTTCTACTGATGGAAGCTTTATATATATATAAAACTACCAACACAGTGAAACAAAAAGGCCATATATGATGATTTAATCTGAAGAAATACCATACATTGTTTTGGCATATGCCTTCTTTTTAGTCAGTATGATCTATGCCGTTCCTACTTTTATGTCATACAAAATTGGTATTTAGGGACCGGGTGCTTGAAGCGCTATTAAAATCCATTATGGTCAATTTAATCTGGAGTTAGCGACTAATAGTCTTGAGCAACTGGCCCCGGACCATTATGTGCCATCATATTGGTAGGAGCCCTTAAAGGTATACCCAAATGGTTGATACCTAGAAAACGTATAAAAATAGTCTAATATTCATTTAACGATTTGCAACTTGTTTCATTAAAAAATTCGTTGCACTTGTGGAGAAATTGGGATTCGAACCTCTGACTTTCATTAAGAGCCAGCTGTGATTCTCGCGTGACGTCAGTAGGGGAATTCACCAAGTGACTGGTATCTAAAGAAACCTGACCGCCATTTTGTTATTTCTCATTATCTGTGAATCCTACCGCACTTAAATTGCTGTATAGAAAGCATATAGTTCGACTATCAGGCTTGTTAATAAAATGGTGAAAAGGGGGGGAGGGGGAGAGATATCGAATAGGAGAGAGAAAGTCTCGGATGTTTTGATGGTATTCACCCATTGCTTGAAGCTTGAACTGCATATCGCTTAAAGTTTTGAACCTATTGATAATTCTTCGAACGTATGCACGTTATCCGGACAAAATTCAAATCTTTCCAATTTTTACATCGTTTTTATATGTGCAAGGACGCGTGTGTTTTTTCATAGAGCTGTACAAAATCTCTATATTATATCCAAGCGGAAAGGTGAATAAACTGACAGGTAAACCCTGTCCGGAAACCCGGAGGTTCTCACACAGCCCTATTTTCGGTTACTAACGAGCACAGCGGTCTTGAGTCTGACCTTTATAGAATGGCTGATATATCACCTGTTAAGCGGTGTGTTTATATTATAGCGTATGATAGGAAAGAAAGCAAGAGATAATTGGCGCTCCCAGTGCTGACAAACGCGGTAGTTAATTGAAAGCATTCTCAAAGGCAAAAACTGTTTTGATTTGGATATTGAGAACTTGGGATGGCCTAAAAATATATTATCCTAAACTGAACAGAAGAATATACATCCATCGCGTCGGTATCTCACTAAGATCACGTGTTCAGGGCGAGAGGTCTTCACCCCAGGGAACGGTAATAGAAAGACTAATCATCTACAAGAAGATGATAGTTTCAAGAAGGGTGATTTAATTCACACGAATGTTTCATGTTTCACACCAGAAAATAGATATTAGAGGAATCCACCAAAACATGATCTATTCAGTGTATTCGACGTCAAACTTTGTATAATGATATGTTGTATAACTCAATTATTATTAATTAAAATGATACAAAAAGTACATGCGACGTTAGATTGTGTTAATTATATTTTGTATAACTCAATTATTATTACTTAAACTGATACACAAAGGCCATGCGACGTTAGACTGTCAAACTTATTTGCTGTATAACTCAATTATCATTGCTTACATTGATACACAGAGTACACGTGACTTCAGATTGTGTAAAATTATATATTGTATAACTCAATTATTATTGCTTACATTGATACACAGAGTACACGTGACTTCAGATTGTGTAAAATCATATATTGTATAACTCAAATATTATTGCTTACACTGATACACAAAGTGTATGCGACTTAAGACTGTGTATAACTATATGTTCTATAACTCAATTATTATTATTAACAGTGATACAGAAAGTGTATGCGACTTAAGACTGTGTATAACTATATGTTCTATAACTCAATTATTATTATTAACAGTGATACTGAAAGTGTATGCAATTTCAGACTTTGTATGATTATATGTTGTATAATTCAATTCTTATTACTTACACTGATGCACAAAGTGCATGCGACTTAAGACTGTATAATTATATGTTGTATTACTCAATTATTGTTACTTAAAATAATAAAAATGTAAAACTTAACGGGAAATCAACGGCTGAGACGGTAGGATGAAGATCTTCCAATTTTGAAATTGTTGAAGGAAGTGTGGAAGGAAGGCATGCAATATTGGAACAGTGTCAATTTTATCCTGGACTTCTCTGTTTAACGACTAAAAACACTATCCAGTTCACTAGATGAAAAACTTCGTTGTTTCTGACAGGCGAAGAAAGAGACAGAACAGCGTATTTAAAAAATACAGACCTAATATTATTGGACAGTTTTCGGCATTCTGAAATCCCACGAGGTGCTTACATCGTTAACCAGTAGTGGTAAACGTGTGAATATATGTAACGAATCAGTGTAGGGAGTTCTTCGTGTGAGAGAGGTTCTCTGTGATGACATCGTCAGAGATAAAGTATCCGAATCTAGTGTTTAATCCGAAAAAATGGTACACAGAGCGGCTAATTCTGACTTCACCATGAGAGGACAGACAGTGATATCCTGTTATCAGCGAAACATCGGGGTTTGAGCCGAGACGAAGGTGAAACACAAGCGTTCAAGATGAACAGATAGAAAGCTGTATGAGATTATGACAACATATTTTTGAATCTTACCGATATTCGCCAGACAGTTTACTCCAAATTGTAATGTATTATGTAGATTTGGTTCAAAAGCTGTCTGAGAACTGGGGGATATTGAAGAATAAATTATCTCTACCCAGACATGAAAAAATGATTTAAACGTTTACAGCATATATATAATTAGAACTAATGCTGTATCAACATAGCATATGATAACTCCGTACATAAGTCTGGGCACACTTGATTCCACTAGAATAACGTAGAGTTTAAAGTGAAGAATATACAAAAAATGTATGTTATTAATTGTACATTACCTCTATTGGTGTCGATCCTAATACCGGTGTCTCTTATTACAATAATTTCTATTTATACATATATTTGCTTCCCTGCTTGAGATTAAATTAGTATTCTATATGATGGTAATAATTTTAATAATATGCTTTATACAATTGTGACGCTGTTACGGCACACCACTAAGGCACCCATATATTTGCCAGATAAGTAAATACCGGTACCTTTCGGTCATATTGGTCCCTTTGGTCAATTTTCAGAACATCTGTTATATTTAGTATTTAACGCAGATGGATGTAAATCTGTACCATATATATGTATATATTTGTGAAAAATTGGGGTACTTATTATTTCTTAAAATATTGCAAAATGAGTTAATGTCAGCAGAAACAATAGACTGCATTTTTATGGTTTATTTCTCGAAGTGCAATAAGTGCAAGACTCAATAAATTAATTGACGGAGCAGAATAGTCATTGAACTAGTAAACGGTGCCTCGTTGTTTTGAAATGTTAACTAGAACAATCCCGGTGGATGTTTGTTTGTATCCCATCTTGGAAATTCTTACAAAAATGTAATATACAACTTTCACTAAACTTGAAACAAATCAAGGACGAACTTCCAAAAATTGAGGCACCGTTTACTAGATCGCATTGTGCTCTTTACAACGGTATGATTTTAAGTTTCTAACTTGAATAGTTTTTTTAGAAATATGCCTTGGATAATGAAGGATCTGCTTAAAACTTAAGTGCCAGAAATTTAACAGTTGTGACTTGAATATGTGATAACGGGCAAACTAAGTTATAGGCTCCCATTTGACTGTTAGCGTTTAGAATTTAGAATTTTTTTTTTTCATCAACATATAGTTTGAATACCTTACTTTTAATCTAAGCGATAAAAAAATTTGGTTCATTTTTAGCCTAAGGGGTCCAGCAAGACCTTAAGCTATTTAGAGATTCTATCCTACCATGGCTTTTTTAACTAAAGTTTATATACAACATTAGTCGGTAAATAATTTGACAAAATATAGCAGGTTCAATGCTCGTGCTTTTGTAGAAAATACTGACACAGGAATATTCTAGAAGCAACTTAATTCAAACAAGCTGAGTAGCTAGCAGGTCCGCTACTAGGGCCTTTTTTTGAAAATATTTGCTCATAATCCGTCATATCACCTTTTCCTATTTTTGTTTGAGAACTATTTTTGTCGTCAAAGAACCAAAGAGTAAAAGTTATGGTGTTGATCACCATTTTGGTGTGATACTCATATGCAATGTCGTCCACATTTGTTATGAAACCTAGTGAAATACAACAGCATCTATGTTAGTAACAGAAAAAGCAAAATCTGAAGTTAATATCTGAATTTTAGTGAACGCCATTTTTGTTTGTTGAATTAAATGAAATGCAATCCCATCAGTTTCTTAACAGGAGGAAACTATTTTCAAAGTTTGAAATATATTAAAATGATGCAATGGCTGCCATTTTGTTTGCGAAATTTGTAGAAATACAATCCCAATTTTTTGTCTTAATGGAGGGAAGCTACCGTAAAAGTTTCAAGTTATTCAGTGAATTTGTTCTCAAAATTATCATGTAAGGATGAATATTGAAATATTATGCAATGGGGACCATATTACTTTGATGCTTTGTAAGTTTTGTGCTTTTACTTTGTAATTTGATGAAATGCAATCCTATCCAAGGTCTTAGTAGTAGGATACTAACTTCCAGGTTTCAAGTTAAACTGTGAATTTGATCTAAAAATAATCATGTTCAGAAAACATATGCGTGAATATGTTAAAATTATGAATTGGCGGCCATTTTGTTATTTTTTTTTTTACGGAATTTGATGGAATTCAATCCCATCTGTTGTAGTTAATCTTTGAATTTATGCCCTACTTATCATGTTCACAACACATACAGGCATGAATATGTTAAATTATGTAATAATGGCCATTTCGTTTAACAGAATTTGGTGAAATTCAATACCATCCGTCATCTAAACAAGAGGAAGCTACATACCAAGTTTGAAGTTAATCAGTGCCTTTGTTTTC
>JARFOD010087278.1:0-10190 GCA_031763545.1 Mopalia muscosa | reverse complement strand
CCCCCCCCCCCCAGCTTTATGTTGCCCTGGTGCTCTCAGAGTTAAAGGGGAACAGGAAGCCGATCTGTTTGTGGTGTCTGTTTTGCTTCCTGTTGTTGTCCTGTATTTGTCCCGCCCTGTCTCTGTTTGTTGCCAGTGGTGTCGAAGGTGGTTTCCTTCACCCATTGGGCTGGCAGGTCGTCATATAAGTGAATTACCCTTGAGTACGACGTTAAACCCCAAACAAACAAACAAACTCGCCATTTTACTTCACGGTGGCACCAGGTTGCTAGGGTGACCACTCCAAATAGTAAATTATGTTTCAAATGCACATTTGGTAACATGGGTTAAAACTAAAGGGGATTATTTTTATTTAAGTCAAACATAACCCTGTGCTTCACAGATTTGTACTGGTTGTCTTCCGTTGGTACATATATTCAATTTTAGAAGATAAACATTTGTTTTTATTGCCTTGTGGGAATTGTAAAATTCATACTGTTTAAAATTATGTCTGGGGTATTTGTAATAAAAAAGACGATATAGTAAATCAACAAAAATACTTTAAGAATTTATAGATTGGTTCACTCTGGTAACAGCCACTATTTTAGATTATTTTTTTCATTATAGGCATGCAGGGACATTTATGGTCGGAGTCAATTCGGACAGCGGAGCAAGCAGACTACATGATTTTCCCGCGCTTTTTAGCTTTGGTCGAACGCGCATGGCACAAGGCCGATTGGGAGGACATAACAGATTTAAATGAAAGAAAGACAAGGAAGACCTCTGATTGGGAGAAATTCGCTAACACCTTAGGCCACAGGGAGTTGAAACGACTTGATGATTTGGGTATCAAATATAGGGTACCACAGCCAGGGGCGAGGTAAACTATATATATGCATTATTCTATGTAGTATATATATTGAGTGAGTTCAATTTTATGATGTTGAACAGATAAATTTATTCTACACAGAGAATTCAATACGAGGCATACTCTAGTCTCGTGTGAACCACACTCTTCTCGTTTTAACTTCGACCACTGCTGGAGAGTCTGATAGTACTACAGGTTAAATCTTGCATAAACAAAATGGCCGTCATATGGATGGTTATCGTACCTTTGGTTTTCTGATCTGTTAATTTCTTGAAAAAATTTCAAACAATAAATCAAACCCAAAACCTATGCATTTATTTACAAACATATTAATTTGTTGAAATTTGTATTCAGTCCGTACTTGAAAACACGTGTGACCAAGATCATTATAGTAAGCTTTAAATTCTTTCTTATCTAACCGTGGTTGCAAAATATATTCAACACGTACCATGAGTTGTAGACAGATTTTTGTCATCATTAAATGTAATCTACTTTTACACAGTTTGGTTAACGGACGACTCTCCACGAATGTCGTTTTTCCTGGCCTGACCGTAGAATATAGTACAGATGACGGCCAAACCTGGTGTTCGGAGACGGATGTCGCTTTGTTTGGGAAAACGCTTTTCAGAACGAGGTAAAACTAGACTTAATTTAATTAATGTATTTTTTTTTTAAATGACACAAGGGGAGCTTGATATGTTGTATCCTCGTGCTTCTTTTACAAGAGCCCTCTGGCTAAGGGCAGTTTGCTTGAAGAGTGACAATGCTGTCTTTACTTAGCACTGGAGGAAAATTAACTTTCCAGTATTTGCCCTGTCTGGTCTTAGTTTGGTAATTGTCAAGGCCTTTCAAGTGGTTTCCTTCATCCATTCGGCCGGCACTTGTCCTGTGAGTGAAATATTTCAAACCTATATAACACAAAACAACACTAATCAAGTAACAAGTGTGTTTGTTACACCAAAGTGGCAATTTTAGGTGAAAGATTAAAATATACATTTTTTTCATTTATTTTGAACATGGACCGATTCACGAGCAACTATTGTTAATGTAAATGTCATTAATAAATAGAAAAAAGACGGCAAATATATTCGTGCCAAGTAAACAGTCGGGGTCGATCAACGAACATACACATAGGCACGAACTTAACCAGCACATGTAGCATGTTACTTTATTTTTTGCACACAAATACCATTGTGTGGGACAAAGGCACGCGAATATCAAATACTTCATTGTTCCATTCATAAATTCAATTATTTTACCCCCAAAGAATTCGTGACTTTCTTGTCATCTTTCTTAACAATACTCCTTTTGAACGACATCTTGACACAGTTTTAGTTCTGTCAGGATGTGCAGTGTGAATGAAACATAGAACACAAGATTTGAATGCTAATTTAAAATTTAAGGTATTGATGATTTACATGCTGCTGCCCTCTTAGTCTCTTATAGCGATTTTATCCTTAAAAAGATACGTAGGCCCGCTGGGAAATATTTGTTTTTGTTGTTCTAAGTTTACCAAATCAGGTTTTGGCTTTTAGTGCTTTGCGACTTGTCACGTGATCTGCGTTTTTTTTTTCTTCACGTAATGCATTCCACCTCTGGGTAGGTTCTTCTTTCTTCTTATCATAACTTTTACTTATACTTTGATGTAGGCTACTGTTCACTGGATCGAGTCCGTCTGTCGACCATCAGGTATATGAGTGAGTCACACGATGTGACTACGGCAATCATGGGGGTGGTATTTATTAGGTCTTGTAATTATGCAAGGAACAGTGTTCAGTGGACAATTCGTTCTCATATAAGTTAAATACTCATGAGTAAAACGTTTAACTCCAATCAAACATACAAAAACAAGCAAATCTATTCAAAACGTACCAACGGAGTTTCATGCATGTACCCAGAAACCTATGTTAAGCGTTTAAGACTTACATCGACTTTTGGAACAGTAATTCGTCAATGTTATTGGTCATCCCAGATGACATAGTATCATTTTCTTATCACCATGTGCATTCTCACGGTTCGATTTTTAGTACTTCGATTTCAGGGGATTTCCACTTAATTGCGGAGTTTTGATTGGGCTAAATTTTCGTACGTTTTCATCACCAATCAAAAGGCGCGTATTTGGGGAACCCCCTTAAGTCTTTAACTTATATTGACTCATTCAATATTGACTCATTCGATCTATTTAACAGGTCTGCTGACGGGGGACGGACCAGCCGTATTGAGACTGTAATGTTCCCAGAAACAAGTAGTTCGTCTACCATCATTCCCAACTTGGTGCTCTTAGTAACGATAGTGCTTTTGACAATAAATTCTAAATTTAACTTATAGAATATTTGTTCGAATCACGTGTATTAACTCGATAGTGAGCTCAATTTATAGTTATAGCGTCCACGGAGCCGGCAGTTACAAATGTCTGATGTCGTGGCGGATTAATTCCTGGGACACGTCAATAATATAAAAAAAAGTGGAGTATTGTGTTTGTAGCGAGTGATGGCTAAAATCCGTATGAAGTGGTATTTTTGTGACCATTGATGATTTAACGGTAAGCTAAAATGCAATCCTCTTTGACATTCCAATAGAATCGTCATTATCCGGTTAATGTATGCAATATAGAGTAACGAGTCTAAATTTGTAACATATAAGCTCAATTACATAGGTTGTTTATAATTCACTATAAATATGGCTGACAAAAAAAAGATTTTATAAAAGTTTTGTATATTGCGAGACATAAAAAATGTGATATATTCCTTTATAGTTTTATATAAGCAAACAAACCTATGGTAATCGATATTATCTTAAAGGCTATATATATATTATCCTTCGATATATTGTATAATCAAAGTCCGTAAATATCTTAAATCTTACTAAAGCATTTGCTTATAGTTATTTGTGATATTTGTAGAGTACTAAGAATTTACATTATAGGCCCATTAGGGCGGGTATATAATTGTATTGAATTGGAAATCCAAATATACATACATTTAGTTCGATTTCTACTTCAATTATACGTGTTACAAGTTGTTTAGTTCGAGACCAGTGAGGTTAAAACTAGAGTTAAATATCTACCCGCATGTTATTGCGTTATCGTCGATGTAGATCGGATGCCAAAAACTACAAGTAAAATTGGTACATGTGAATGAAACGGCCTTGGTATAATGCCGATGGTTTCTGCTGACTTATCACATAACGTCTTTTCATTGGCCAATTCAGACCGTGACCTTTTATGAACCCCACAGTGTCTGACTTTTGGATTATACCAGATCTAAATTAATGGCACAAGAAAGAAAAGGGGAGCTTATTGGATCTAGTTTCCATTGATTGGTTACGCGCAGTTAAATCATTTTAATGGTCTCTTTGTATACGAAGTGTTTTTCTTTTCTTATTTCTGTTGGTAATTTGTTTCTATGTTGTTAACGTCTTAATCTACTGCGTGTATACTGTTATTTAACAGTTCCAGAAGTTAACTTCTTTTAAAGTTCTTTTATTACATTTAATTGAAATGTATCCTGTCTTTAAAATGAAGATAAATATAGATTTGTAAAGTTTTCTGATTAAACTGATTTCAAATTGTTTCAAAACGAGACTTTGTTACATTCGACTGTGGTATAAATGATTCTTTATTGTTATTAACACTTATTATTTTTTTGTAATATGTAATATATGGTCTATTTCTGTAATGCTTCATCTCTTTGAAGTGAACATGTATATTTTGATGCGAAAAGTAATCTCATTGCGAGGGTAATGTTTTATGTCATTGTTGAATTTGTAGACCTATATATACATATATTGTTGATAAACAGAGCTTGCTTTTTATATATAGTTTAAGAAGGCTGTTTTCCCGTCTTCTTGTTGTTGTTTTGTTTGATCAAGGGAGGTATCCTTCAACAGTTCGGCTGGCGCTGCGCCACTATGGAGAATTGGAGGAAAATTAATTTTCCAAGAGAGCAAAACATTTCCTATTTAATGATTGTGTTGGTTAGACTTTTTGCTGTTGGATCACACTTGCACCTCAGAAAAGAAATGCACTTATGTCGGAAATCGCTCGGATTAGTGCCAGTAATAATTACGTATCTAGTGTTTTGAAATAAAAGGATGCGCATCTCCAAAACAGTGCACGATTCCTTTTTACGGGCAATTATTTTTTAACAAATATTTCTTAAATATCGTAATACATCATCTCTTCATTTAGTATATTTTAACCACCAAAATTGATAATTTGTAGACTATTTCAAATGGAAAACAAATCATTCATCCCTCATTATTGATGGGTTGGACTCAAAAGTGCGTAGTAGAAGAACTTTTCCATTCGGATTATTCCCTCTTGTTTTCCAGAGCGAAGACAACAGGTCAAGCCAAATTTTAATGTTTCATTTTATACATGTTCCGGGTAGATTGTTTAGCAATGTAAATTCCGGGTCTCTTGTAAATGGATTAGCAAAATTTTCAGTTGGGAAACTTTTAGTTACATTTATTGATCATGCGTTGAACGGGGCTGACAGTATATATGTCCAGCCCACTGGAATCCCACATTGAAACCGTCCCCAGAACATCAGGATGTAAATTGTTATTTAACGAAACATCTTGACGTTCGTCATTCTTCGAAGGGTTTTACTTGTTGAATAGGTAAAAACATACACCTTTCTATTTTAAATTGTTAATTAACTTATTGGGGTTTTTAAGCAATACGAAAGGCTAATTTGCTCGCGGAAAGAAAACTTTAAGAACTCGTCAGGCAAATTTCCGTTTTCTTTAAATACTGATTTTTATGTAAAAGGGGCGTTCCGGACAACTTTGCACGATCGAATTGCTCATAGTCGTAGTCCAGTTTGATAGTTTCGTCTACAAAGATCTGAATTGAAGCAGCTTTTCGGGCGCTATATGTTACAGCATTTATATTGAAACGCTGTAAGAACAAAAGATCATATGGGATTACACTGGATTAGGACTCACTGGATTTGGTTTATTGGGGACGTCATTTCATCGTCACAGGCAACAAAAATGACAAGACAAGACAATTCCAAGACGCAAAACAAAATTCGCCTCAGGTCGGCTTCATTTGCCTCTGGCTGAAGTTTCAAGAACGTGTGCCGTGTGTATCTCAGATTGATTGAATAAATGGTGTTAAGCTCCGTGATCAATAATACTTAACTTATTAATTCAAAATACCACAAAATCCATTAGTTGTGAAATGTGTTCAACGCTTGAAACATGCTACCCGTATTCAAAAGGCCACGTCTCTCACGAAATACGAGATGAGGCGTTTGAAAGGTATTTAACTGGCCACAATGAAACTAGAAACTACATTATTAATTTCTTTCATGCAAATCAAATATTTGACAAGAAGATGTAGTTTTAACAAAGACAGACATGAAGCATACGGTCTTAAAAAAGCGGTTACCATTTCTTTAATTATATAGATTATATACATAACCTAGATTTTATTTAATTCGACAAACTCATTTTCTCTCTCATGTAGACGTGACATAACTCTGAATTTTCGGATTATAATACAAGCGTAGGGCAAGCATATGTTATTTGGAAATGATTATGTGCATCTTAACTACTGGTTTAGTTACAAACTAATTTAGAAAAGATTTTCACAAAAATAAATCTAAAAAAGTTTGCTTTAACGGGCGTTTGTACCACACGCACAACCATACCGGACCGGTGGTTTGGATTTGAGAAAAACAATTTGTTAGCTTGTTGAAAAATCGGTTCCCATTTAAATAAGAAGAAATTTAGATTGATATATTTTGAATAAACACAGAGAAAAAATGCTTGTGACGGTGTGTTAGTCTAATGGGTGAAAGAACCACTCTAGACACCTCTGGATGATCATAAAACAAAAACCAGACAGGACAGTCACAAGGTGATCAACCAAGCCATCATAGCAATTACTTAAAACTGGAAGCCGGCTAACCTCCATGCCTTACGTATACAGGTCGCTTGGTCATAAACCTAATACCATTTGGAATGTCTAAATGTAGTGATATTCGCTAGCATGGCGCTAATTGTGCGTTCGTAGCAAGACAAAGTACAGCTGTATAAATACACCTGGACTATATGCGTTGATGTCATTAAGCTGTAGATCAATCCAATTCCCTTTTAAAAGGTACCAGTCACCCCAAACAAACAAGCCAATTATAAAGATACTAACAAGTTTCATTTATTTTAAATGAATAAAATTGTTCAATTTTATGTTGACCTATATAAACCATTTTCAAATTTTTATGCACCTGTGGCTTTTTTTAAAAGTAGGGCCTTCGTCACAACTTGGTAAGACAGTAATGATGCGGGTTTATCACATAGTTCCCAGTGTGCGTTAAAAATCTATCTGGTACTTGATGGTAACAAAATGCCATTGTACTTCACGGCGTATCCGTTTTGACTGCCTCTAAACTCGGAGTAGAACGAAATGTTTTGTTTTGATTGGGGTTTAACGTCGCACTAAAGGGTATTTAACTTATATGACGACGTGCCAGCCCAATGGGAAGGAAACCACCCTGGACACCACTGGCAACAAACAAAGACAGGACGGGACAAATACCGGACGTCAACAACAGGACACCACAAGCAGATGGAATTCCTGTTCCCCTTTAGCTCTGAGAGCACCAGGGCAACATGAGCTCCCTCCAACCGCCCGCTAGAACGAAATGAAAAGCCAGTATTTGTGTCTATAGAGCAATTATAGTAAATAATTTAGCTTATGCAACAACACAGGCACAAAATGTTTCCTTATTACCTCACTGCACCTACATTGTTTTAACATCTCCACTGGCTCTCAACTTCTTTAGATGTTTTTATTGGCCACAGGCCTAGTATTTCTCCTGGAGACATTCCCCAATCCGTGTAAATTAGTCACGCGCATTATGTAAACAGCTACGTGACCATGTCGTCTCAGAGGAGCGAATGTAGCACTTGTGCATAGCAAGTGAAAAGGTGTGGGTTTCGCTCATAATTTCCACTATAAAAACATTTATTATGGCGAGTTTTACCTCGTTGACTAGAGGTCCCCGCCTCCTATACAATGTATAAGTTTGCTTGTTTGCTGGATTGATGGGTGCTTTACGATGTGCTTAAGCGTATTTCATTTATATGACGACAGTGTATATTCCAGCGATAATTGTCACTAGCACAACCAAATGAGAAGTGTTTCCATTATGTAGGAATGTATATTTTTTCCTGTGCTATTCTTCAAACAAACTAAACATTAGGTAAGGCAGTAAAGCAAAATAAAACAAACAAACAAATGATCATGCATTGCACCGAATATAGATTGCTCATCGCACGTGTACCTTATATAGCTGAAGTACCAAGACAATTACAGAAGGTGACATGTTCTAGGTTTAAATCGGCTGGTTCTCTTTGTCGCGGTGCATTACATCGCTACCCTCTGCCAGAAAGAATCAACAAGTATAGCAAATTTGAGATTTTGACATAAACATCGAAAATTTCTCGGTGGCTGCTTCTGGCTGATTTTTAGTAGATTTCTTCTGTGTTTCTTATTTAAGCAAATCACTATTGAAACAATAATGGTCATACAAGTAAAACAGCATTATTAAAAAATAATCATATATTTTCATTATGACTGGGGAAATATTTGGTGAAAATCGCATGAAATAACATAGGTATTTCCTGTGGGCAAAGGGGAAATAACTGCGGAGATGTGGTGTTTACCGCTATCTTCACAAAACGGTAAAACAAGCGTGAACCTAGTGAAATATGCTTGAAAACGAGCATCTTCACGAGACTTGCTTATGCAAAACCTTGATATGCTAGACACGTCTATCCGGTTATATTTTTTCAAAACTAGATAACTGTGTGCAGTAAATCGTAGCTAGTTGTACAATAAACGGGTACATGCAACTGACCAAATGGGGCAAAAAGAATAAAGACCGTGGCATGGTAATTAGGTCTTCTATCGCATGGTGTCATGGTTCTTTAATACGAACAGGTTGTGTTTGGATGATGGGGAATGCAAATGGGCAACAGTCCTGTCTTCAGAATTAAAACAGGGACACTTTGTTGGTGGCTTAGTTATGTATGGTGGTCATTAAAGACCATCGGACAAGATTGAATCAAAAAGCCAAAGCTTAATTCTAGTTTATCTGGTACTGGTTGGAACGAGTAACGATCTGTGTATTTAACCTACTAGGGACTTACTTATATCTACACCAAAAGCATAGTTAAAGTAGAGAATAAGAAGAGGTGTTATTTGGAGGTACATATTTACCTAACAAGTTCAAATGAAGGTAACGGAATTGCTGGCATATATAAAACAGTATTTCAGCTACGGACAATGTAAGAGGTTCAATAGCTTATTGACACTGGTTTCTCTACTTCGAGAGAAGATTATGTTACGATAAATAAGGACAAGTTCAGAAAATAGAGTAGGTCGGTGCCTGGACTAAAACGGAATATAGAACTTTCGGAATAAGACCGAGGCCCGATTTCGCCACGGGGCTCTCTGATTTCGCTAGGCTAATGTTGTATCTCTCACTTCAATATTTCAAAAGGATTGTGTGTTTGTTTGATTAGGGTTTAATGTCACACTCATTGGTATTTTACTATAACATGACGACGGACTGTCCACTTCACACTGATCCTTGAAACTTCGTAAACACACCCCCGCGATTGCCGAAGCCACATCCTGTGACGCACTCATATACCTGATGGTCGATAGACGGAATAGATTCTGTGAACAGTACATTGAAGTATGATTACTAGGCGCACACGCTAACTAGTAAGCCAAGTCCGCAAGATCTGAAAGCTATTGGAAGATAGAAGAAAGTTACTGATCTAAATCTTTTATTTTACTTATAACATCATATAAGAAAAGGGTCGCATTGCAAGAAAATGATTTTCTCTAAAACCAAACAAAAGAATGCAATTTTGATAAAATTAATTAATTGCTAAAGCCATATAGACATGTTTTTGTAATAATAAATATAATCTCGACAGTTTTAAATGACCTGGGATCAATGTCTGAAGTAAAAGAAAGGTAAACATTATATATGGTCGGCTTTTATATGTTTTATTGGGGTCTTACGCCCTATTTAGGAATAATTCACTTCTATGACGTCGGAATGTCCATTTCACACTGTTCCGTGCTTAAATGCGACGGAAAACCGGAATGAAACATGGTACTCCGAAAAAAAAACAATCAGAATGACCGTGTTTTAAAACCTGTATGTTTTCAACTTTGACCTCAGTCTTCATAGATTGTAGCTGTTCAGTAAGTTTGGCAAGAATCGGACAACATTTAATCATGGAGGTAAATTAGCAGGAGTAACAACTCGCTGGTCGGGACTTGTGACTGTGCTAGACTCCCGCTGTTCTATTG
>JARFOD010087267.1:0-18439 GCA_031763545.1 Mopalia muscosa | reverse complement strand
ATTCTCACCACTTTAGCTGATCAATTCCCGGCTGATCTGTTCTATTTCTTTGTGCAAATAAAGTGAGCATTCAACGGAGTATTTGTCTTCTCGTTTTTTGTTTTTTTTTAATTTGACGATAAAAATACGATTCAGGCAATGCAAATCTCTGGCGAATCGTGAAAGGATCCTCTCGTTGGTAATGAAGCAAAAAAAAAACAGACTCTTTTGTACACTATTGATCATATTGTTTGTGCAGATGAAAATGTTTGCTAAAATATTACGATTTGAAGAAGTGACTGCCTAAAAGAGACAATTTCACGACCTGATTTGCGAAACAAGATAACAACTTTAAAGCGCCCTATCGAGATACGTCTTTTTATACAATTAAATTGTTCAGTTGAGATGCGTCATCAACTCCTATACATCTTTTATATGGGTTGAAACGGTACAACCGTCCGCGTAATCTGTTACTGTAGTGAGCCGTTCTGTATCATCAGAGCATAACGTCGTCTTACTATATGTTTTATGGGTCGCGTTCTACTCGTATCGTGCATTTCATAAACATTTATTTAAATATGCGACTTCTAGGAACAATTACCTTGATTAAAACGTTTCTTATTTTGTCCATTGTTGCCAACATGTCTGGATGGATGTTAATTGATTTCTTGATGCGGGACAACGATCTTTTAGCTGTGATTCTACGTAATACCAGTATCACTGCCTTTTACCTCTAGGTACAATTGCATCCCACATAAACCAATGCTCCCTTAAACACCGTAGCACGCAACACCGGGCTAAAGCAAATTTTAAGCGTGGTTAAATCTGAATCAAACTATATCTCAATAGCTCCTCTGTGCTGTGCAAAAAATCCTTCAGAAAACGACATTGGGAGAAACCAAACAAAGAGCTGGTACATACAAATTCGTATTGACAGGACAAAAAGGTTTGTTGAAAATACCAGAGGGTAATCTGTATCGGTTTTTTTGGCACATTCTGGTTCATAAACAGTTTAACTTATTTATGCATATCATATGATATGTATTTTGTTGAATACATTCGCTGAAGAAAAAATCAGTACAAGATGGTTCTAATGGAACCTTTTAATATTCGTCCGTCATAGCTTTAAAAGAACCCTTGCAGTAACTGTTCCAAGTATAATGGAACCCTTTCAGATTCGTCAGTCATAGCTTTAATAAAACCTTAGCAGCAACTGTTCCAAGTATTTCTCCCTTTCCTCTTAGAACCGTTTTTGTCTTTATGGTTCCATATAGAACCATCCCTTTTTCTAAGGTACTCTCAGAAGACCATTATTTCTAAGAGTGTAGGTATTCGTACACAAACATGTATACTTTATCTCCCAAATAATGCTTAGTCCCAAATATTTGCTGTTATAGCCAAAAGATTTCGATAATGGATATATTTGGCTTGCAAAATAATTTGTTCCTTCTGACGACAAACAAATCAGGATAAAAAGGCTACCAAAACTGTGGTATATATGCCATAAATTTGATAGCAACTAGATTGCGTCCCTCGATACACGGTATTTTGAATTTAAATCTGTTTCGAACATATGCTGTTAAATGCTTGATAATTGTTTGTATCAAACCAACATATCATAATATTATATTTTAGTCTCGTTATAAACTAGATCTGCATATATAATGTTATACATTAGCAATGAGTTAAAATTTGATATAATACAAAAAAAAACTTTAATAATTTCCCTTCCCCTATAGTGGAAAATCTCTTTAGAAGGAGATACTGTTGTCAAAGCAGATGGTTTAAAAGATAGCTTTTTGTTTGCAATTGTCCGCTGCTGAGTAATATTTACACGTATCGTAGTAATGATATATTAAGTTACTTACTTAATTCGCTCTCAGGTTACACAGTTTAATCTTCAGCTCAGCTGTTGAGTTGGTGGCATTACTTCAATTGGGATCATATGTTCGTAATGAATAGCTTTTCTAATATAAAATTGAACATGCATGCAGTTAGCTGCTTAGCAGTTATTTACTACGTACAAATTAACTTTGTGTAGAATGCCACCTTTAATTGACTAACCCTGATATGTTTTGCCGAAAACCTTATCAAAGAAGCTCATTTAAAATAATGGAAATAAAATATTGGACTGAACAGAGTGCAATATATTTGTCATAATGACAAAATATTTGTATGAAAGAAGTTTCCAAAGACCGATAATAACATTATACAACTACATTACTATATTATAGCGAGGCTGTTTACTGTCAAATGTACGCCACCATCATGAAAGTGAAATAACCTTAACCACGAGGTTAAACGCCAACCAATCATTTATAAGTATAAAAGTTGGTGTACTTGACATATAGCAGGCAGAGCACATCTGGAATAATTGCAATTAACAACAAAGAATTCGTGAAATTATCAATGGTGCTATGGTTGTGTAAGTCATAGCCAATTATAATCGCTGATTATATGGCTAATTCGGCTCGCAGACGCTGGTTCTAAACATTCATGAACAAACGTGGACAATGTATGAAACATTTCGAGTGAAATATGTGGGACTTGAGGGACGTTAGACTTTATTTTTCAAAGCTCTGATGGTCGATATTTAAACTTTTTTTTAGCATTCTGACACATTATATACAATGTAAACTTTTACCTGGTGTTCAAATTATCTATTGACAATCCAAATATTTTATATATGTTTCAATTAATATTCCGTACATTGTGGCAAGTAGAGAGACAGCGCCGTTCCATAAAATAGAATTGACTGTGGCGTATATTTTAAGTAGATATCGTATGTATATGATCAACGGCTACGAAGGAAATATATGGCATATTTGCAATATTTTCAAACATATTTTGCAGATAATAGTACTATATCCTATGACCGTTATGTTGTCGATCAAGTTTATTTGTAGACCGTTTATGTCCTCAGTAAATCATACAAGCATGTTAACTGTAACACCTGCTCGGAAGTATATGTCATGACAAATTATCGTAACAGCCGGTATAAGTCATACGTTTTATCTTGACTTTGTTAGCGAAGAAGTCAAACTGGAGGCCAGTTGCACCGACAGTACGAAAAACAGTACGTATCTGGTAGCAATAAAAGACAATTTGTAGACTGAAAAGTTAGAAATACAAAAGACTCTAAGTTTTTTAAACGCGTTTACAATATATGGACAAGGTTCGGTTATTAACACACATTTGATCCGTTCAAAACGGTCCCTAACGTTTCTCTCCTTTTAAGCATTTATTTTTTCCAGGCTGTCGTCCTCTTTCAATTGATTCGAGTCTCATTTGATTTTACCGTCATGAAATCACCCAGTACACCAAAAATACCGTTTTATAGCTAACGTTGACTATTTGGTGCATATTTGTTATGCAGCAGAGCTGTTTTATATGTAGTTATATGCACTTAATATACTGTTATATACTGTTCATATGATCCAATTAAAAAATGAGATTCATGTTCTGTTCTCATTTGGTTCCGTTTATTCCACTGTCCAAGCTGATCAAATGTTTAATGTCCAAAATATATGCACAGTAGTTCAAGACATTTACATTTAGCTAAACAATTTAGCTGATATCACAGATTAATATGTTGTGTTAGTTGTAAGAAATGAAAAGCTGTTTATTATTGGATTGTCAAAACCTAGAGAGGTATTCATACATTTTATAACCATCAAGTACCATCTAGCTTTTTAAAGCAGACTTGGAACTTTGGGATAAACCCGCACCATTACTGTCTTAACAGGAAGTGACGAAGACCCTACTTTTACAAAAAGCCACAGGTGCATAAAATTTGGGAAAACGTGTCAAGTAGGTCAACATAAAATTGAGCAAGTTCATAAATTTAATAATGTTTAAACTTGATTTGGGTGACCGGTATCTTTTGAAAGTGAATTGGATCGATCTACTGCTGAATTTACGCCGTTTTAGCGAATATGACTACATTTAGACATTTAAAATGCTACTAGGTTGATGACCAAACGGGCTGTGTGCAACGCATGGAGGTAAGTCCGCTTCCGGTTTTAATCAAATGCTATTATAATTCTGCGGGGTCGGAGCTTGCTGTCTCCCTGGTGCTCCCGAAGCTAAGGAGAGCTTGATTTGTCTGTATTGCATCTTGTGATTGTCCTTCTTTTCTGGATTTATCTCTGTTTTCGAGGATGGGTTCCCTCACCCTGACACACCGACACATGAGTGGAATAACGTTAAGTAAGACATTAAACTCTCATTAAAGCAACACACCATTTATATGTCTATCCAGTTTTTCATAGATTTCACCATCCAATGCTTCAAGTGTAACAAAAGTTAAATCATCCGAAGTTCGGTGCATTATCTCAGGGAATTTACGTGAAGAAATAAAGGTTAGCTGGCGTTCCAGAATAAACCGTTGCATGTGTTGTCCACAAAAGAAAGATGTTATATCTAGCATGAATTTTTCATCAGGTTGAAAGAAAAGGATTAATCTATGGAATTTAAATCCTATTCACAGACAAGTGTCTTCGTCGCTAAACCCCGAGAGACAGGCTCTGTAACAGATTATAAAAAAAGTCTGATTTGGAACTGTTTCAAAAGCTCTACTTATGAAACAAATATTCTGGGAAACATCTATCAGTCTCGGGGAGTGACAACCTGTTTGACTTAATAACAGTTGTTTGGGACAACTATTGTTTACCATATATGATAGTTTTTACAATGCGTTAGCAAGTTACAATAACATATCACAATTGTATTAGCCTATACATTCAGGTAGTCCAGTTTTTCCTTTAAAAAAACAATTACACGTTTTGTTATTCAAGATAATATATTCACAAAACAGCATGAACACTTTACTAAAACCATTAAACACTTATTATAGTTTTGACTGAGCTAGATGCCGTACAAATTACATGCATTTTGGTACAAAAAGAATTAATTGGAAATTGCAGCGATCCACAAAATCTGTAACGAGATCTACACAGGTCAATTCCACTGTCTCATTTCCTCGTCCACTATTTACCGGTTTTAATATCCGCTCTTCGTATGATCGCAATCTATAATACCAACTGCTATTCATGGACAGTGTGCATCAGTTGATGAGTTGATATGACGAAAAAGCTATACAATACTTGACCAGACGCCATTTTTCAATTCTCTTGCCCACCTTGAAATTTACTTACCTACTTCGATAAATGTTGGAATTGCATTTTTCGAAATGTATTTATCATTCGTGGGCAAGAAGGACGTTATACGTGATCGTAGATCAACAGTTTTTTGTCGGATTATTAGAAACAAGAACTTAGCATCAACATATTATCCATGTGTACATGTAAGTAACATAGCATCTACGATAGAAGATCACTGAATGTATTCTTTGAATCAAAGGTATACGCCTTTATGTGTAGCAATTAATGTTATAAACACATTTTCTGTTATCTTCAGCATTGTATGAGAAGGTTTTTGTCAATATTGATTTAGTAAAGTAATCGCTGAGTGAAGTATGGTGCTTGACTTTCATGTGGAGTTTTCTATTTGTTTTCCGGCTTTTTCGTGTCCGACACCTCCCTGGATTTTTCCGCAAGATCGATGAGAAGCCCCTGTCGTAATTTACATCCCCTTCTGCCGTTCAAATTGGCACTGATAGTCCATCTAATGTTTAAAGGACGACGTCGTTTCTTATAATGATCTTCACATCTCCGATACAGTCTAGGTGTAATAGAATTATCAGGAGAAACTGCTTTTCGCGGAGCCTTTCAGATGTTCCATACCATCAACCTAAGGTCACAGCTTTTGATGAGATTCACAGATAACTAGAGCGCGGACAAGAATCGAGCTCCGTCACCATTATTCTCAGATATCTTGATGTGGCATTATATGGTAAGTCAATATTGTACTTTCTGTCAAATATAGTTTCATTAGATTCAGTGATAAATATATCCGCGTTAAGTAACACTGTGTCCGTATTTGGCTCAGAATAAACACTGTTACGTCAGTATAGTTGCTGACTACCAGACCTTAATATTTGGGTTTGTGTAATAAGTATGGTCTGAGCTACACACAAAAGGAAGCTGTTAATAACAGCTGTCTTTAGGAACTGAACCCCTTCCTCTGCAAATATACTTATACAGTTACATCAACTAACATTACAGTACTGTAATATTGCACTGAAATAGGGAGCTTATGTTCATTTTATTTACCAATCATAATTCTAAAAAAAATTCTGAAATCAAATAGTGACAATATTCCTATATATTTGATAATCCGAAGTCAATTTAGGTTTTATGCAAATTTATTGTCGCCAGAAAAAAAAACTTACCCATTCCTGATAACTTCTCAAATGTTTGTTAAGACTTGCGCTACTCCTTGTCTCATGGCCGAGCTGCCTTTTTTGTATTGGGTTGTTATGTTATTGTTGTTTTTATTAGATATAGAGATGATTATGATTTCATTTTTTTGTTCATAACAGCTGACGAACTCACAAAATAGTATTTAAAGCTGTCTGTAAACAACACCAAATATTGATTTATGCTCCTATTGCTTTCCCAGGTTATGTAGTCTGTACATTAACGTTTACTTCAATATATACATGGGTAACTTGAGATCCAACATAATAGGATAAATATATTACAGAATAATGTGTTTTTCATGCAGATTTTGTTACCTGTCTAGGCAAGCTGCGTGAGACTTGTAATATTTACTTCATATTACATGATTTTGGCTACTATATAGCCGTCTAGACAAAATCAATCGTATATTTAGTACGTCAATCTATTCGTGCCACTCAGGCTGACCACACAACTTTCATACAAAAAATAAATTGGTCCATTGCATAAACTGCAAACTAGCAATTAGTAAAGTGATTAGAAAATAATATTACGAATTTACATTTTGACATCGTAAAAATGCCTTTTTTTCTCTCGAAATTCGACATTAAAATTTTTGTTAAACTAATACAAAATTAAGAATGCATCAGCATACTTTGTGTTTACACCACAACCAACATGAATCCTACATTTGTTTTTGTCTGAAAAATATCTCATCCAACAGCTGCTCCACCAACATTGTACTCTGAGGCAATTGTACACATGACAGCGATAGTAACCTACATGGACGAAATCAAGTAATGTACTCTTAGCAGAAGAAGAGAGCATTTAAAGGCACTTCAGCTGATGACTTTGGTGGAAACCTTCATAGTTATGTATAGAGCTTTTTTTTTACATCGGCAGCAGCTGGTATATCCCCCTTTCTCTAATGCCAAGGCACCTTTTTTTGTCACGTAATGGTGCCATAAAGAGCCATATTTTATCTGAGAGTGTACCATACGAAAGAAACCATGCCCCCTCCTCTCCCACCGGTCCGGTAACGGATAAAGACATAATATTAACGCACAAAGAAAAATAAAATATTTGAGGAAACTTGAATTTGGTTTTATGTTTTCATTAACGAACTGGGTAAATAACTTTGCGTTCAGTCGATAGAGGCGTTACAAAAACATGTACCGAAATATTATTGTGACTTGAAACTATATCGGATATGCTACTTTAGATCCATCAAAAATATTATTTTGTCCGTGATAACGTGGTAAAGCCATGATTGCACACAATATGATTTCTGTCCGTTATGTTGTTTACTTCCTTTCCCATGTGTATGAAATCTTCGCGTAAATAACATACCATTATTCCAACACAGAATGGACATTCATGGTCAAGCCATTGTATCAAGAAGATGTGTGCGAGGTTACCTTTCAAATGGTGTTATCTCGCTGTTTTTCTTGGTTTATATTTGGTAGTTCAATTATTTTATTATTTATTTCGTAGTAAATGTGATTATATCGAAACGTAGCATTCTGTATGCTTGAATAGGTGTGTTGATGATTCAAGTGTATTGTGTAACAAGAAATAAGTACATGTATTCACATCCAGCCTAAACAATATGATACTTTTAAAAATTTTTAAACATTACAATTAATTCGCTTGAATTGACTTGAGCTTTATTTGTCAAAAATGATATAACAAAATAATACAGAACTTGTGTAAATAGCATGGCGAAAATAAAACCAATACAGGCTTGTATTTTTCCAATATTCCCTGGTGTACACAAAGTAAATTAAGTTTTATTTAATTGCAACGTGTGTAGAATAGTCTACAGCTATATACCATTGTGAATCTTTGACCATACTATCCCTCGCTGTAGTGTTATCACCACTGACCAAGCGAGAACCTAGGTTAAAATCTTTGACCATACTATCCTTCACTGTACTGTTATCTTCATTGACCAGGCGCTCTAACTTAGGTTAAAATCTTTGACCATACTATCCCTCTCTGTAGTGTTATCACCATTGACCAGGCGCTCTAACCTAGGTTAAAATCTTTGACCATACTATCCCTCGCTGTAGTGTTATCTCCAGTGACCAGGCGCTATAACCTAGGTTAAAATCTTTGACTATGCTATCCTTCACTGCAGTGTTATCACCATTGATCAGGCGCTCTAACCTAGGTTAAAATCTTTGACCATACTATCCTTCACTGTAGTGTTATCTCCATTGACCAGGCGCTTTACTCTAGGTTAAAACATGCCTGTGCATGGATTTCAAGTAGTTCAGTGCAGGTTGGTTAAGCTTTTTATGATATTAAATTGGAGCAAGTTCTCCTGGAATCTTTTACAAGAAATTCCACATTGAAAGCGAAATTTGACACTGAGTTAAGCCAAAGGTTAGATTGCCGCCTTGTTCGATGAAAAAAGGCTTGTAGGACGAAATATGAGCTTTGCGAAAGGTTTATTGGATTTTTATGATTGTTAGGTGTTGCCAGTCTTCCTGCCAAAAAGAATATGTTTTGAGCTCCACAAAGAGGATATCCCTCCACTGAACAGGTTGTGGTGTTTCATTTCGTCGCAGTTCACGACAGCATGTTACCTGGGGCTACTGGTGTATAAACCGTCTGCAGTCGATCGACTTCAAGGATATTAATTTTTGGCTAGTGTTCAGATTGCTATCTGTAACATATTACTTTTATTATTGTACATGTATTTTCCATAGCAGATTATACCTCTCGCTTTTTTGTCCGAATATTGAAATGTTCTTTACTCCTGATAATGGTTTGATTAATAAACCGAACCGTTGAGTCAAAATGAATTCATTTCCTTTCTTCGGAGCTGTTACCATATTTTACTATGTTAAACTCCTCAGTGGTAGTCATAATATTCACAGTTCTTTTTTTGCAGTGTTTTGGGGAAAACATGAATTTGGCGTTTATATTTACCAGAACTGAATACTCTGGAGTAACTCAGTTTGTTTGGGGTTTTGTTTAATTATATTGGTTGGTTGGTTGTTTGATTGATTGCAGATCCATAGCTCGTTGGTTTTAATGGGTCAAAGGCATTTGGAACATAAAACCATACAACTTATACAACAGAAAATTTGTTGTTGATTAAAACTCATTGAAAATACATTTTCATTTAAAATAAAAACATTGCTAAGCTTATAATTTATGACAATTTATAATTGTTTTTGCCTTAGGTCACAAAATTTTACTATGTTCACGCCACAGCGTTGCTGAAATACCGACGAATATCACTTAAGTCTAATATGAACCTCTAACAAGTGATTTGAGAAGTATTAGTTAGATAACCAATCTGTTACACACCCGAAATGTATGTGTAAAATTTTATTCACATTAAACAAATAGAAAAAAAGGTTGTGCTGCACGAAGATCTTTACTTGTGTTCTGAATTACCTCCCCCTGATGGCAAACGCTGCCATGACATCGCGGATTCCAGTCACATCGAAAGGGTAAAGGACGCTTTATTTTTTACTCTCATTAAAGTTTAGCGATTTAAAAGCAGATGTTTTGCTAACTATGTTCGCGTCAATCAAAAATCTACCTCTTGAGTTAATCTGATTAAAAAAAAATTAAAAATTAGTTGGAAGTGAATTAATGCGGCCATATTCGTTTTTGTATTATCCGTGAAATCTTTGTCAAATGAAAAATCTCACGGGATGTTAGGCTTTTACCACGATGCAGACTGGCCTATAAAACATGCCGTTGAGCTGTTGGTGAACTATTAACCGTATCTTTATACCACACTCTGCTTTTTTTAGAAAATAAATGTTAATCTTTACGATAATATCTCGCGTCCGATTCCAAACAATGATTTCTGTATGTTTGTATAATTGGGTTTTTATTTCACTCACATGGTGGCGTGCCAGCTCAATGGGTGAAGGAAACCACCCTTTTCGCCACTAGCAACAAAGAAAACCTACACAGAACAAATGAAGGACAATCACAGGACATAATACAAAGACGCCGCAGACAGATTGGCTTCAGGATGTCCCTTAGCTCTATCCCAACTCGTTAAATCAACGGTTTAGTGTTACATTTTGAAATGTAATATTTGCGGAGTAAAGCCTTCTTGCAGCTAGGTCATCTGCAAGACAAACTAACCAAGAAGTGTTAACAGAAACGCGTAAAATTGGTTCCCTTAAAATGTGAAAAGATTTTGTGCCATCTGATTATGAAAGTGACCTTTAACTTGACGACTAAATAAGTTAATAAGGGATGCTGAGCACAAGGCTAGGATAGACAGGAGTGCGAAGAGCGTCGATGCCAGAACGTAAGGATGACAGGGGAGTTTTGCCTCGGTTTCAGCTAGACAACAACGGGAGATAGAGGCTGTGGTGATACACAGCCCAGTACTAGTGAAGGTGGCCCAGGAAAAGAGTACTGATACGGAAAGCTTTCCCATTCCTCGTTCTCATTTCCCCCGCAGCTCTCCCGTAAATTTTGTCAGTCAATTTTGTATTGATTTTGAGTTTTCAGGTCATTACATCTGATATTTTAGGTCATTGCCCCATACCAAGACGTCCGTGCAACCAGTTCTGCAAGCTTCTGTAGCTCTCACTATCTCCATTTTTTCACTTACATGTAAAACTGTTCTTGGCTTCAGTTCTTCCTAAGACTCATTTGGTTCAACCTGGTCGGCATAATTTTGCCTGACAGATTCTGTTTATGTTTAGGTTTGTTTGTATTTATACCATATGGAAGGTTGTTGTGGTCCCTTGCACCGCAAACGTCACTTCCGGTTTTTTATTTTTTTTATTTCTTGCTTAATTTTAATTCCTTTTTTAATCTGAGGGCTTCTATTGTATTAAAAAACGACAAAAACCGACTTGTCCCTTAAGTCAGTAGTTGCTTAATGGAATCAGTCGTAGGTCCTGGTCTTCACATTAAGTCAGGGACATATACATCTGTCAATGGTTGATAGAGATTCAACAATATATTTAAAAACCTCTATTCGGCTAAAGTAGATTATTTCCCGCGTCTCGGCACACTCATTGTCTAACGTAATTAAATACAGCCTTTTGAAGCATCTTTCTCAAAGTATTCCTTTGTCGCTTTGGTTATTCAGTTGATTCATTTTGTATTCTTAAATGTGATAAACCAATAAACTGTAGCTAAAACTGACTTAAAAATCAAAACCTTTGTGTTTATCATAGGATGCGATTATATTTTGAAGGGCAACTTAAACATTTGCCCACTCTCCATTTTACAGATTAACATAATATAAAAACATTTTCTGCCAAAGCACTCACGATTCTGTATCTCTGCAGGTCTGTTTTTGATGTTGTCTTTTTACTAATATTATTTAATGCAGTGAACATTTTGTTTTCGCATAGCATTTCTTTGACGCCCTCTGTGAGCATTGTTTTGTTTACACGATCAATAAGGAAGATCTTTTGGTCGTTAACAACCCTATTGCCTCATTGAAATTGGCTCTGACTGTTCCGCAGCAGCTTTTAGGGCGATGTCATTTCTTTTAATTGTCTGCACAGATTGGAAACAGTGCAGGTGGAATAAATTCATTAGGTGGAAATGTCAACGCTATACTTCGAAGGATTTATTCCACATCAGGGCGCCCCCTCTGGCGAGATTCACTGATAATAGACGCTGGATTCCAGCATGACCAAACAAAACACTAACTAACTAGCGTTAATTCATTGTATTTATTTTTCAGTGTGTTATTAACCGTGTTAACCAATGTAGTCAATGTAGTAAGCCTTACTTAATGCTAGATTAATTGACCAAATGGGTTAAGTAACCTAAAGTAAACTGAGAACAAATTTTAACTTAAGTTGGATTTTTTTCTGGAAATCGCTGCAAATCAATTTCGAAAAGCGAAAGCTAACGTGGGCTGGTCTCAAACGTTCACTTGTTTTGGTTACTTTTTGTTTAAAGAAAGTTGATGATTTAGCTTTTTGAAAAGTTTATTTGGGTATGTTAAGATTTTGATTAGATTAGATTTATTAACCACTTAAGACTTTTAACAAAATAAATATATGCAAAATAAAGTAATTTGACGTCACTTGAATAAGCGAAAACAGACTAACAGACTTGTACCATCCTATGAGTAAATAATAAGGTTCATATAATATAAGAATGAAACTATCTCAAATGAGGAGTTAACACGTTACGTCAGTTTAGTTTCACGGTCACTACTTTTTTAACTTTGAACATAATTGTATACATCATCCATCAGCTGTAAACCGAAAGTAAATATCATCACATTTTCTCGTTATAATCAATCTAAAATCTATAACTTGTTCTTATTTTGGTAGAGCTTTACGAATTATTCTTTCTGACATCTACATAGGTCTCCATACAGATTCCTATACATTGGATAACTTAATAAGATGAGAGGGTTAATCAGCAAATAATCACACAAGGAGTAATTCCATAACCGAACTTTTAAAAAAATCGGAACTTTTGTTATGCCCAAAGTGACCATTCTGAAAGGTTACATCTTTTGAGTTTTTGGGATAAATTGTTTTACAAAAAACAACTAGTTTTTAGCTTAAATCTGCTTACGCTGAAGAGCCTCATAAAGGTATGTAAAGATTGGGTAATAATTCAGTCTATACCTGATCTTACACTAAGGGAAGCCAAATAAATGTCGAGAAGTCATATATGTCGGTGTAATAATACACACGTTACTCCATCCACCACTGGAACTATGCCTCAACATACGACAAAATACACACAGAGAAGAACCTAGTCTTCTGTGATAATCTCATTAATCCCCAACACTGCAGTTTGCTCGCTGCAAAACTAAACGAAATGTTCGAACTTTACTATTTGTATGAAGGATTCCGCAGTAAATGGTGAGTATAGTTTAAAATAAAAAGGATGTTTAAAATGTGTACATTTAAGCTCAATTGGTCGGTAAAAAACTGGATGCGTGTCAATTACGCGTGAATAGCATCATGCAGTTAAAATATCTTCTGTAACTCACATATTTGACATACGACTGTCTTAAATACTTAAACGGTCAAGGATTAAGAAAACTCGTCATTATATGCATTTTTGCTGACTGTAATAATTTATGGGACGCTATACACATGTTACTTCGTGTTACATATTTGTATTGTATTGCTATAGATATACCCGTAAACAGCAACAACAGAACTGTTGACTTTACTTTTGGTTCTATGTCAATACAATTGTTTATGCCATATTTCGCTCTACTAAAGCTTTCCAATGTTGACAGAAAGGGACCAATAAATATGTATCTCGAAAGCTTCTAAAAATGACTTCCTTTGTCGCAAATACAAATGTTTGAAATCGTGTTGTTTATTCAAACTCTCCTATAAATAAATAATCAGATTATTTTTCACATGATTTAGTCAACCGTTTAACACCAATAGCTTTCTGACTGCATGAATCGCTACTATATCGGACATTTGTTCAGGAAAGCGGTGTGGTACCAGCGTTGGTCGTTAGACAACAAGGTTCCTAAAGCTCTTGCGATGCCTGGCGAACGTCAACGATAATTTGACCTGTCGAGGAAGCAATTATGCTCAATTCGCATTGGACAACATGATTTATTGCTGAATAGATCAATCATCGTGCTCATTATGCGAAGTAACTTTCTCCAAATGCATTGTATCACTTCAAGTAAAGACTAGCGGCTCAATTTGTTCTCTTTGGTTTGACTGCAGGCGTCCACTCTTTGTATGGCCATCAAACGTGATGACATTCAGTTGTAAATAATGTCAAAGTGGTACCACACCAAAACAAAAAGCTTCTCAATCAATGAATTTAAAAATGCATAAACTAGATTCGCAAGCCCCTGCTCTACCCAGATGTCCACAGCAGTTGTACAGTGGATAGAACAGGTATTAGAATTTCCACTGACTGGCTTAACATAATAGAGTAAGGTGACTACTCCAAAGAAGGACGACAAATTCATATTGATTCAATATTTCGGTTTATTATCAAACCATCATCACTCCTGATGATAGTTGGATAATAAACCGAAATATTGAGTCAATATGAATTGTTCGTCATTCTTTGGAGTAATCACCTTACTCTAGGATAGAACAGGTATATCGTATATTTTATTGGTGGTATATAAATTGGGAGTTGAACACATTGCAGTGACGTTTTCGTTTATGTTCTAAAGTGACAACGAGGCGCACATATTGCCGTAAGCAATAATGAAGATTAGAGCGAAGTAACTATTTTAAGAAGGATAATTTAGATGGCACCCCGGACTCTTTTATAGACGAGTCTGACCTTGCACTGGTTCTTTATGGACGGTTTGATGGGAAGCTCCTGTCATTATTTACACCCCATGTCCTTTCCAAATTGGCTCTGATGACCGGCGTATTGCAGTAAGGGCCTTGTCGTTTTTCATATCGATCTGCACCAAGAAGAAACAGTTTGGATGTAATGTAATTTTTCAGGAGCAAATCGCCAATGCTGTTCATCTTGAGAGAACGATAGCAGTTATCCAAGGTTGTTACCGCTGACAGAAATCAACAGCTTCAAAACTAGTAAGACAGGGACTCTTGACTTTAATCTCCAAACAATTACTGATACTGTATTTCCTCTTACAGTCACTGAATGGCAATCCAATATAGCTGGAAAACAAACTGAAATAAGATTGCTGTGCTTGTGAAATGTAACACTTTTTATTATTAGCTTGGTTTTAACTCAAATGAATAGCATCAGAAATAATTTGACATTTTACATGAAATGAAACAAGGGACGATTTGCAGAATAAAGCAGTATGCCCGTGTTAATTGGCTTAGGTATAACGTGGAAAGAAGTTTTTGTTAGCTGTAGATAACTAAGCAAATAACATCGTTGAAGATGCCTCGCAACATACGATACCTCGAAGACATTCCAAATTGGTTTACTCGAAAGCAAAGGGGAGAATGTGTCCATTTTAATGGAATTATTTTTTAATGATTTGACTTGTCGTTGATTTGTTTATTAGCACGCTATGGCAAACATTATATGGGCATTGTGTTCACCCATTGTTGTGCTAACCCTCGTATTAATGTACGTCTTAGAATGTTCCAATCAACACGCATCAACGCATTTGTCTAACGTTTTTCACGTTTACAATGTGCTGCCAACATTTTAAATAAAGGAATCCCTATATATAGTACAAAATCTGGTGGAATTATACAATAAATAGAGAAATAAAATGCTGAAATGGACACTATACTATTAACTACCAAGTCAAAGATTACTCAGTGTTGTATAGACTAAAGTCGATGTTGACGGTGTTCATTTTGGTAGAATATTAAGATAATCTAAATTGATTTTTCTCATTTCAATCGCATGGCCGCCATTGTAGTTCGCCTATAGTGCATATGTTTGTACATTACATTTGTATCTGGTGCATGCAGTTTATTATCTGTGCATAATTTAATATAGCAATTTTACCCTGAGGCTTTTCTACAGCCACCAAACTACCCGGATATGATATTTTTGCATGTGTCCAATCAGTTGCTTGTAGGAGATCATTAAGGCTATCTGTGATGTTGAGGGTATTCTCCTATGACCGCTAGGCTGTATTATCAGCTACACATTAAGTAAGCCTTGCGGTACTGACGCAATATTTTACTACATTCATATTATGGGTGGCATCGCACTATAGATATAGAAACGTTCATATTAACAACTTACAAACAGCTTTTTATTAGTAAACTATTACAGAAAATGTCCAGATAATGACATGCTCGTTAAACATTCCTTGTGTATCGGTCTTGTATAGCTACTTGTTTTGTGTACAGCTTCTGTTCTCAACGAGCGCTGTGGGTTTTACAGAAATAACAAGTTAATTTGCTAGGTCTATTTGGCAATTCTACTGGGAAAATTTGTTCGTTCTTCCTGCTTAATCCGAAATGAAACCAATCACTCGAGTGGCTCATTCAATTGCGGTTCAATTGCTGTTAAAGCTAGTCATAGAACAATCCATTATTCGCCAAACCAAATTGTTAACAAAGATTGACAAATCTCTCACCCTAGTTTCGAATGAGTATGTGGTTAACTGGACAACAAATGCACACATCTTGGCTTAATACTGCCTCAGTGTTACGTGGCCCAGATATGAATTAATAATGTGTGCTCTGTGATATCCCCTATTAAAAGAATTCCATATTCAGAAACAAATTATTTCCATAAGGGTGGCACTTGCAAACAAATTTGTACAACTTCACCAAGGGTCTCATTTGTTATTTAAATTTTCAAATAATTAAAACGCAGACGCACTGCCACGACAAATTGCTAACGCTCACGGCTACTGCTCAGTCGTGTATTTCGTTATCTCTTTGGCAACGGTCATATCTTGTGGGCGAAATATATCCCAAACAATACACAAGATTTCCTTGCATCTTTCTTCACATGTTTCTTGTATCCATGCCTGGTAAGCATTGCCGATGAAGGAAATATATCACGCGGTTGGCTTTGGCTTTAAAACACTTGACAAACTGGGCATGTCAAATTGCATTCAACGGTTTTTTGCCTGAAAGAAGCGTAAATTCCCAAGAGGATGACAGTGGATGTCAATTAGCTTTGATTTAAACAGGCATGTATTGATTCCATTTGACTAATTCACCGATAAGTCAAAATGATTTTCAAAATATATTATAAATTAAGATAAAATTTATGACATTGTTTGAACATATCTATATCCCGATCTATATCAAACGCCACCATGCCATTAAAATGTTTCAAGGACAACCTTTGATTTAAAACAACGTTTTAATGATAAAAAATTCAAATAAAATATTTGCGTGCTTGAGAGTAATGAACTTAATTTTTTTGCATTCGATTGGTGTTTAACGGCTTTGGCTTTACTCGACAAACTGGGTATGTCAAATTTCATTCAAGTTTTTTGTCCTGAAGAAGCGTAAATTCTCAAGAGATATTCCGACTTCCAGCTTCCAACACATCTGAGCATGCTACTGTTTGTGGATTTGTACCACACTTTACTACATCTTTCAGTCAAATCTAAAGAATCAAGCAGTCGAAATTTTACTATTAAACATATTAGTAGTATAACGTAGGTAAATAACAATCGTCTTTCAGTAACATTTGGAAATTTCACACCATATTTTGCTGCAATTACCCTTTAATTAATCTAGTGTTAAAAGTAATTGATTCACTAAGAGATAAAAGGTTTGCTAAGGAATCTTATTTTCTCGTTATCTTCAGCGGTTGAATAATTTGGCTTTATCCAGAGCCACATCGTGTGACTCCCTGGTATACCTGATGGTCGCCAGACAGAGTCGAACCGGTGAACGGTACAGCGAAGAAGGATTACAAGGCTGACATGGTAACGGTTAAGACACGACCGTGGGTCCCTATCACCTATTAGTTTCCAATAAATTATTGTTGTTTCCGCTGTGTTCAAAAGTATTTCATTTCTATGACACCATATTTTTTTTAGCAATTAAACAGCAGCACAACGAAACTCTGAAAAAACGGTTCCTCAAATAGTAGATGGCATAAAAATACTTCAAAACGTACCGGCCGTTAACAGACGTAATCGTTATCTTTATTAGGCGTAGGCATCCCTGGCCTTTGCCAACAAAACATGACATAAGCATATACATATTTGTATGACATGCAGTTTGAACTTAAATTTAAACTCAAGCCCTCAGAGACTAGCTTGTGGTTAACAAATATACATTATAAGGATCACTACTAAGCGGTATTGACGAGAGATAAAAAGACATCTTTGTTTGTCAGTGTTCCGACTCCCTCCCTTCACAGACACTTGCCGAAACGGCGTATCAATTGTTTTAATCCATCTCAAAGACAAAAATAGCCTATCCTCAACATAAATTATTTCCTTATCTGTAAAGCAACCATATTTTTCATTTCGAAGGGGTTTAACACCGGTAACATCCCGGCGTGTGATATTTCAAACTTCAAACACTAATTATAATATATAACATTGCCGTCTCCATTCCACATTTTGATTTCTACATTCGATCAAAGTAACTGTACAAATCGAACTTGGTTGTTGTGAATCTAGTTTCAAACACGTCTGCTTTACAGTGGCTAAAATTTAATAATGATATTCACTAACCTTGACGTCCCCATAGTCTTGTTGCCCCGTGGGGGAGCGGGTGGGCCATGGCCCTGAAGAATACTCCCTCGGCTTCCTCGGTCGATCGTAAGAGGCGAGA
>JARFOD010087256.1:0-18440 GCA_031763545.1 Mopalia muscosa | reverse complement strand
TACAAGAAGGCAATCGGAACTACCACTGGGAGCCGCCCAGGGCTGGGGGGAGGGTCTCAGGAAGGCCCCAGGAAAAGGGGTCCAGAACCCCCATCCCTTATACTACTAAACAGACACAAGGGCACAAAGAACATCACCTATTTTGAACAATAACAACAACAGCAATACATTTAGCTGTGCCTTTAAAATTCTCTTACAAACGTATGAAAACATTCATGAAGATTGTGTGTTTTGTAATGAGAGTAGTAAAAGGGACGACCTTATGAAGAGATTTTGTTTGATATTTTGCATATTTGCTCTGCCATTAGAAGTTGTTATGAATTGGCCTTCTTCCATACTATGTTATAGGATTCTAAAAATGACTCCAAATCCGCCCATATTATTAATTCGAAAGAGCTATCTTGAAAAGCTTTAAAAGTTTTCAGTTATCAATAAATTAGGAGTAACTGTTTGAATTGACATGGAATTACCCCATTATCCCATAATTAGTGAAGTAATCGGATTACAGGCCGTTCCAAACAAAATCGGATTAATTCATGAATGGCACTAATGTGATTTGCCCATATCTTTGGCGTGCAGTCATAAACATGTTTCTGTCGGTAATTTATCAACATGTATATGTGTATACCATAAACCTAGTGTGTGGACAAAGTGTGTCTGTCAGTAAGTTTTTGACAACAGATGTTGAATTCGACTTCTACTGATTTACTCTTACAAAGCATTTTTTCTGTTGCCTGAGATGGTGCTGCATATTGATATTGTTTGTCGCCAGTAACGTCTAAATCGCCATCCCTTGCTCATCGGGTTGACACGACACCATATGATAGATAGAAATAACATTAGGTACATCGTAAAACTCAGATGATAATAGTATAATCAGATATGGAGTACGACATCGTGTCTCCATACGCGCTAGATTATTAAGTAGTTTAATATGCATACGTTACAACATTTACCGCATCTTTATTTCCTCTAGAGGACTGGTCGATTATACTTTGATATATTGGCACTCCAGATCAGTCATAAATCCCAAATCAAATTTAATACTAAATACATGCCTATTAATTATCGTTCTTTTGATATCAAATAATGTTGATATAGGAGGGGCAATCAGAAATATAATCATGATAATTTTCCTTCATTTCCTTTTATTCTAAATTGCCGAACGTCTTTGGTTCTTCGCCATAATTAGAGCGTGTGGATCATACGAGAGGGGTCAAGGACATGGCTACCATTCAGAGGAGTGAGTGTTCATCCAATCACTGACTATACAGTTTTAGAGACACACTGGACAATAAATATGTATTCAGACTGACAGAAAAACTCAAAACTCAGTCAACTGTTGTTCAAATAATTTGTCATAAGTAAATTCTGTGTATACGTTTTTAGTGTTACTGATGATTCATCGGTTTTGTACTTAGTCGGAATTCCCTTGCCCAGTTGATAAATGTTAAGTTATAATTGTAGTGTGATTTAATATATTTCTTTTCAGTACACTCCCAGTTTTATTTGAACTGACTTTGTCATGTTCATTCCGCTAAATCCCTTTAATAAGATTTCATTTCGATTTGAATGATATTTCTTGGTGCGTTACAATTTGTCAGCATGAAATTAATTACCTTTTTGTTTTTTGCCCATTTCACAACTACAATCAGCTCTGAATTCTTGCGAATATAAAAGTATTATTGTTGTCATGGATAAACGCAAATTAATTGCGTTCTGCTGTAGCAAATGACCTTCAGTGTGTATTTACTAAATGAAACGGTCCAATTGATATTGGTTTGATGACATTTGAAATAGATCTAGATGCTGCAACTTATTTGTTCATACACCATTGAACTCAACAATGGTGGGCTGTATATATAATGTCGGAAATTTAGCCATGTCAACCAGAAACAATCTACAAGCAATAAATTGCATTACCCTATAAACAAAAGAGTATATATTGGGACTTTTAACATCTAGGGTGTGTAAGAAAATATCAAATAAATTGACAGTGAATAACGGTGAATCATGAAGTTGTTTTAATTTTGTAAAATCTAAGACATGGAATCAGTTAATATTCATATCTTCTGAACGTCTTAACAAAAATTTTCATAGCATAGTTTACAAATGCTGAAAGTCACATGGCGATATTTCCCCGTCATTTGTTCCACATTCGGGTATAAAGCTTTTGTCTTTATCGAACATCCAACCGGAAGCACAGCATATTACAACTGTGTGGCCCAGCCTATGTTGGGCCCTAAAAAAAATCGTAGGACGTTATTTAGCCAATTAACACAAAGGTACCTCTATGGCTTCAAGAGCGGGACCGGATTTCAATTTGAACCGCCTCAGTGGGCAAAAGACAGAAGTATTAATAGCCAATTACAATAAGTATTGGCCTAACAGCATTTGCTTGATTTTAAACAACGAACGTCCAATTTCTCTAAATGGAGTTTTATTATTTTCATGTCTTGTTGCCGCAGTAATGCTTTCTGTACTTGGTCTACTTGCCTCTATAAAAACAATAATTTAAAACACAACTTAACACTGTACATGTTATGGTTACATGATTGTGACTGTTTACAGTAACAAAACCCCGGCAGCATATCAACAAAATGCGATTCGCAACATTACAGTCGATATAAAAAATCGTCCATGTTTTCAATCCAAAAATTTTCATAATACATTTGCCAATTGGTGAATATTTCCAGAATGTGCTATTTGTTTATACTTGTATTGCCCTGTAGAAATTCCAAACCCTTTAATTGGTACCATAAAGACTGTGTGGATAAGGGAAACAAACCATTATCCAGGTATGGCTGTAGAAGTATTGACTGGCCTGGTGGCTTGAACCCTTTTAAGAAAAGTTATACTAAGCTAAAACAGGTGATTTGGAAAACAATGCAAAATCTGGAAGACCCCATGGTAACAGCTTATCTGGTATTTTAGGGGATTACAGTGGTTTAACAATGAAGTTTGACTAGGTTCCACATCAATGGACAGCAAGTTATGGATAATAACGTTTATGATAGTGTCAGTCTAAACATCTTGATCATTCTTGTAAAGATACTTAGGCTTACATCGACAAGTCTGCATCACAAACTAGAGATAATGCATCATATATAAATAGCGCCATTATTCTATTATGTAAAAAAAACCATATGTGTGAAGGGTTTTAGACCTTGCGAATAAGCTCTCTGTGAATGTATTTTAATATGCACCTGTACGATTTTCGATCGCATAGGCCATGTAAGCGCCTATAGCGGTTTTTAGCTCTCGAGGTGTTAACAAACAACGTCTGTAATGAATAAATTTTGTGTCTTTTAATTTTTTTTGTCAACAAAAACGTCTGTATTTGCTGGTTCTACACAAGACAGTGACATGCGGATCAGTTATGACGTAAAGAAAAATAAAATAGTGCTAATGTATGACGCGTGATCACCATTGCTTGCTTTATGATCTAAAGAAGTACAAAACAGTGTTATGTAATATTCATATACAAAGAGCATTGCTATGATTTTCTTCTTTTTTTTTTTAATTGTTTATTGTTCAATAGCTGTACACATTAAGCCCTTGGCTTATAGCGTGTACGTAATCAGGGACATACATATGGATGTCCCATCTTTTTTAACATAGCATATTCTCTGCTATGAATTGTATCTTATTAACTCTCTCTGATTATTATCACTATCTTTTATTTTTTCCATACTCACGAATTGTGGAATATTGATTGTAGCATAACGGAAATCTTTCCTTCTCGGTGGAATGGGTGTTCTAAAAATCTCAGTGTGAAGGTTTAAAGGACACATTTTGTATTGTATATATGCTAGCTTTTGTATTTTAAAAAACAGCTAATCCCTAGAGAAGGATACTTTCGCTGAGTGTAAGAATATTTCCTCCCAATAAGAATATTTCCTCTCAATAATTCTTCTGCTGTGTCCATAATGACAAATCTTTGACATCCTCTTCCTACTAAATCCTTTCAATAAACATTTCTATTTGAAAACTGGCCTCTGAATGAAGTGCCAGGCTTCAGATTACCATTAATTGCATTGAATTCCTTTCTTACAAGAAGTCTCAATCAGTTTTCTTGTAAATGTCTCTGTAAACATTGCAACGTTTCTATGGATATGCGCAAGTAAATTCCATAATACTACAGAAAATCGTATTTGGAATTTATTTTGTAAATAGATAGATCAATCGAATCTCTGTTTGATGGATATAAAGTAGATGGGGATTTTGAAACCCATTTGCCATAAAACATCTAAGTGAGCGATCATTTGCTTGTTTAAAAAAGAATATTGTAACAATAAAGGATAAAAATCAACACTATTCCTACATATTTGGGTAACCTGGCTACATTAAGCAGCAAATTAACTATTGATTTTTCAAACATCTTTCCATCAAGTCATCCTGCAGTAGTGTACAAGGATTAGTTGGAATGTTATTAGCGTCCTAAAGAAGAACCCTGAAGGGGCTCGTCGGTTAAAATTCCATTTCTTTTCTATTGGTGGATCAGAATTACTAATAACCTCTTTCTACAATATGGCTTAATTTTGTGTAATGAATTAATACGTGATACAGGATATACATATCATGAACCTCATGTGACAAATGGTAACCGACAACTTCAACAACAATTAATTATTGTTACCTTAATAAGCGTGTTGATATCATAAAACATGTTCAATTTTGTTATAAAATATGGAACCGGAGACAAGCTCCGACCTATTTTGACTTTACCATATTTTTAAAAATCTTTCCTGAAAAGAGTTGGAGAAAAGAGAAAAAGTTCGTTTATCCTTTACAAAGATTGAGGCAAATATTTCATTAGGTGTGGAAATTACTACATTAGAGGAAAAAATTCTAAACCAAAAATACACAATTTGTTCGGTCCATTTAATTTGCAATAAAAAATAAAAAATAATTACTGTATCTCTACCAAATTTGAATTTGTTTGGGGTGTATACACTTTTACAAAAGTGTACACCTTTCTCTATATATCTTTCTATGAAAAATGTTTTTGTATATTGCTTTAGTCAAAACAGAATCCAGTCGAGACAGGTGTCTAGAACTACATTGAAGTCGAGTTACAGGTAACAGGCACCACCCCAGTTATTAATGTCTGCTACGTTAATATACACATAGCCCTTATATTACATGATTAGTATAGTTAGTTTTACACTAGCTGTCAACAATAAACTGTGTCACACTGTTGACATATTGATCTCGACTGACATTAAATACATTACTGTTTGGAGCTTTCCACTCGTATGGCAGAAAAACAAGTGCTGCTTATAAAAACACACAAAAGATTTGCATAACTTATCCCACTTCCAGATTCCCAGACCTTCCTATACCCGGTGAATTCTGGATATTTTGTACAAATTATTAATGTTAAATACAACAAAAGACCATCAAGACACTCACAAAAATTAATATAAACACAAAAGTACAGAAAATACTCATAAAAGAACAATTGTGTACACATTACTTTTTTATAGGTATAGGCAGGTCTGGATTCCCATGGATCTTTCTTTAAACAAAACCAGCTCCAACATGGACTTGTGCTTACGAGGACAGATTGCACTAAATGTGAGTTATAAAGAGGACAATATTAACAATGAAACTTAATTATAAACACTTCATTAAGCGTAAACTGACAACAAGATGGTGACTGATATTCCGAGTCCATGGAGCTTCTCTGGTATCTCTTAATACTCCTTTGCTAACAGACACATACCTTCTCTTCAATACACCACTTCCCTGGCATTAACAATACTTACAGTAGTGATACATTTCAATTCACTTGACATTAAACGATGTTGTCGGCATCTCATTTTACAGAAACATGTGGCCACCATGAAATATGAGGTCACCGGTATCTTCCTCAGGGGGATTTTTATTTTGCGACCCTTCAATGTGGTTACATACTAGATCTTGACCGTTAAGAAGAAAACACGTCTATCAAAGGGCGCAATTTTCAAACCAGATGCAGAGTACGTGACTAATTTATTTTAAGGTTTGATAATCTTCAAAGAGAACATTTATTCTTTGTATTGGTAAGTCACGATTTAAACAAACTCAACTTATCATAAATGCTGCTATCGATTATATATTTGCACACAGGCCGGCTAGAATTTACTAAAGAAATTAAGTTACATTATAAATACTACAATTTCTGGTTTTGCCAATATGAATAGTTGTAATATTGTTCTGCGATTCACTATTGATGGCGCTTTGTTGCAATGCAGCTCAAAAACTATTGTTGTAAAGAATTGCATCATAATATATTGAGTAAGATGGCATATTTTTGAAAACATTTGTACGCCTTTACAATTTCAAGTATATCCTTTGACAAAATCGACAAAACAACAAACACCGACACAAAATTATTTTTAACAAGAACAACGCCAGTGGAAAATAACATTAGGTACATCGTGAAACTCAGATTATAATATTATAATCAAATATGGAGAACGACATCTTGTCTCCATATGCGCTAGATTATTAAGTAGTTTAATATGCATACGTTAAGACATTTACCACGTCTTTATTTCCTCTAGAGGACTGGTCCATTATACTTTGATATATTGGCACTCAAGATCAGTCATGAATCCCAAATCAAATTTAATACTAAATACATGCCTATTAATTATCGTTCTTTTGATATCAAATAATGTTGATATAGGAGGGGCAATCAGAAATATAATCATGATAATTTTCCTTCATTTCCTTTTATTCTAAATTGCCGAACGTCTTTGGTTCTTCGCCATAATTAGAGCGTGTGGATCATACGAGAGGGGTCAAGGACATGGCTACCATTCAGAGGAGTGAGTGTTCATCCAATCACTGACTATACAGTTTTAGAGACACACTGGACAATAAATATGTATTCAGACTGACAGAAAAACTCAAAACTCAGTCAACTGTTGTTCAAATAATTTGTCATAAGTAAATTCTGTGTATACGTTTTTAGTGTTACTGATGATTCATCGGTTTTGTACTTAGTCGGAATTCCCTTGCCCAGTTGATAAATGTTAAGTTATAATTGTAGTGTGATTTAATATATTTCTTTTCAGTACACTCCCAGTTTTATTTGAACTGACTTTGTCATGTTCATTCCGCTAAATCCCTTTAATAAGATTTCATTTCGATTTGAATGATATTTCTTGGTGCGTTACAATTTGTCAGCATGAAATTAATTACCTTTTTGTTTTTTGCCCATTTCACAACTACAATCAGCTCTGAATTCTTGCGAATATAAAAGTATTATTGTTGTCATGGATAAACGCAAATTAATTGCGTTCTGCTGTAGCAAATGACCTTCAGTGTGTATTTACTAAATGAAACGGTCCAATTGATATTGGTTTGATGACATTTGAAATAGATCTAGATGCTGCAACTTATTTGTTCATACACCATTGAACTCAACAATGGTGGGCTGTATATATAATGTCGGAAATTTAGCCATGTCAACCAGAAACAATCTACAAGCAATAAATTGCATTACCCTATAAACAAAAGAGTATATATTGGGACTTTTAACATCTAGGGTGTGTAAGAAAATATCAAATAAATTGACAGTGAATAACGGTGAATCATGAAGTTGTTTTAATTTTGTAAAATCTAAGACATGGAATCAGTTAATATTCATATCTTCTGAACGTCTTAACAAAAATTTTCATAGCATAGTTTACAAATGCTGAAAGTCACATGGCGATATTTCCCCGTCATTTGTTCCACATTCGGGTATAAAGCTTTTGTCTTTATCGAACATCCAACCGGAAGCACAGCATATTACAACTGTGTGGCCCAGCCTATGTTGGGCCCTAAAAAAAATCGTAGGACGTTATTTAGCCAATTAACACAAAGGTACCTCTATGGCTTCAAGAGCGGGACCGGATTTCAATTTGAACCGCCTCAGTGGGCAAAAGACAGAAGTATTAATAGCCAATTACAATAAGTATTGGCCTAACAGCATTTGCTTGATTTTAAACAACGAACGTCCAATTTCTCTAAATGGAGTTTTATTATTTTCATGTCTTGTTGCCGCAGTAATGCTTTCTGTACTTGGTCTACTTGCCTCTATAAAAACAATAATTTAAAACACAACTTAACACTGTACATGTTATGGTTACATGATTGTGACTGTTTACAGTAACAAAACCCCGGCAGCATATCAACAAAATGCGATTCGCAACATTACAGTCGATATAAAAAATCGTCCATGTTTTCAATCCAAAAATTTTCATAATACATTTGCCAATTGGTGAATATTTCCAGAATGTGCTATTTGTTTATACTTGTATTGCCCTGTAGAAATTCCAAACCCTTTAATTGGTACCATAAAGACTGTGTGGATAAGGGAAACAAACCATTATCCAGGTATGGCTGTAGAAGTATTGACTGGCCTGGTGGCTTGAACCCTTTTAAGAAAAGTTATACTAAGCTAAAACAGGTGATTTGGAAAACAATGCAAAATCTGGAAGACCCCATGGTAACAGCTTATCTGGTATTTTAGGGGATTACAGTGGTTTAACAATGAAGTTTGACTAGGTTCCACATCAATGGACAGCAAGTTATGGATAATAACGTTTATGATAGTGTCAGTCTAAACATCTTGATCATTCTTGTAAAGATACTTAGGCTTACATCGACAAGTCTGCATCACAAACTAGAGATAATGCATCATATATAAATAGCGCCATTATTCTATTATGTAAAAAAAACCATATGTGTGAAGGGTTTTAGACCTTGCGAATAAGCTCTCTGTGAATGTATTTTAATATGCACCTGTACGATTTTCGATCGCATAGGCCATGTAAGCGCCTATAGCGGTTTTTAGCTCTCGAGGTGTTAACAAACAACGTCTGTAATGAATAAATTTTGTGTCTTTTAATTTTTTTTGTCAACAAAAACGTCTGTATTTGCTGGTTCTACACAAGACAGTGACATGCGGATCAGTTATGACGTAAAGAAAAATAAAATAGTGCTAATGTATGACGCGTGATCACCATTGCTTGCTTTATGATCTAAAGAAGTACAAAACAGTGTTATGTAATATTCATATACAAAGAGCATTGCTATGATTTTCTTCTTTTTTTTTTTAATTGTTTATTGTTCAATAGCTGTACACATTAAGCCCTTGGCTTATAGCGTGTACGTAATCAGGGACATACATATGGATGTCCCATCTTTTTTAACATAGCATATTCTCTGCTATGAATTGTATCTTATTAACTCTCTCTGATTATTATCACTATCTTTTATTTTTTCCATACTCACGAATTGTGGAATATTGATTGTAGCATAACGGAAATCTTTCCTTCTCGGTGGAATGGGTGTTCTAAAAATCTCAGTGTGAAGGTTTAAAGGACACATTTTGTATTGTATATATGCTAGCTTTTGTATTTTAAAAAACAGCTAATCCCTAGAGAAGGATACTTTCGCTGAGTGTAAGAATATTTCCTCCCAATAAGAATATTTCCTCTCAATAATTCTTCTGCTGTGTCCATAATGACAAATCTTTGACATCCTCTTCCTACTAAATCCTTTCAATAAACATTTCTATTTGAAAACTGGCCTCTGAATGAAGTGCCAGGCTGCAAATCACAATTAATTTCGTCCAATTCCCTTCTAACAAGAAATCTCAATCAGTTTTCTTGTAAATGTCTCTGTAAACATTGCAACGTTTCCATGGATACGCGCAAGTAAATTCCATTTTACTACAGACAATCGCATTTGGAATTTATTTTGTAAATAGATAGATTAATCGAAACTTTGTTTGATGGATATAAAGTAGATGGGGATTTTGAAATTCATTTACCATAAAACATCTAAATGGGCGGTCATTCGCTTGTTTAAAATGGAATATTGTAACAATAAGGATAAAAATCAACCCTATTCCAACATATTTGGGTAACCTGGCTACATTAAGCATCTAATTAACTATTGATTTTTCAAACATTTTTCCATGAAGTCATCCTGCAGTATTAGTTGGGATGAAGAAGAACCCCGAAGGAGCTCGTCAGTTAAAATTCCATTTGTTTTCTATTAGTGGATCAGAATTACTAATGGCTTCTTTCTTCAATATGACTTAATATTGTGTAATGAATTAATACGTGATACCAGATATACATGTCATGAACCTAATGTGACAAATGGTAACCGACAACTTCAACAACAACTAATAAGCGTGTTGATATCATAATACATGTTAAATTTTGTAATAAAATGGAACCGGAGACAAGCTCCAATCTATTTTGACTTCACCATGTTTTAAAAAATCTTTCCCGAAAAGAGTTGGACTTGTTTGTTTTGTATGTGCTCTTAATGTCTTGTCCCGATTATTTGAACGTAGACAAAGAAAATGTTCGTTCATCCTTTACAAAGATAGGGACAAATATTCCATTGGCTGTTGAAATTACTACATTAGAGGAAAAAAAACTAAACGAAAAATGCACAATTTGTTCAGTCCATATAAATTTAATTTGAAATAAAAAATAAAAATTATTACTGCATCTCTACCAAATTTGAATTTGTTTGGCGTGTGCAGACTTTTACACCTTTCTCTATATCTCTATTTATGAAAAATGTTTTTGTCTATAGCTTTAGTCAAAGCAGAATCCAGTCGAGACAGGAGTCTAGAACTACATTGAAGTTGAGTTACAGGTAACAGGCACCACCCCAGTTATTGATGTCCGTTATGTTAATGAACTTATGACCCTCATATTACATGATTAGTATCGTTAGTTTTATACTAGCTGTTAACAATAAGCTGTGTCAAACTGTTGACATCGTGATCTCGACTGACATTAGATCGAGACTGTTTAGAGCTTTCCACTCGTATTGCAGAATAACAAGTGCTGCTTATAAAACCGCACAGACCGAAGCTTTATGCAACTTATCCCACTGCCTATACCAGTTGCATTCTGGATATTTTGTAAACAAAATTTATGTTAAATACACCAAAACACCATCACGACTCTCACAAAAATAAATATTCTGAATTATGCTGTAACACACAAATACACAAAAGGAAAGACAATACTCATAAAAGAACACAATTTTGTACACATAAATTTCTTCTAGGTATAGGCAGGTCTGGATTCCCATGGAACTCGCTTTAACACAAATTTGTGCTTACGAGGAAAGATTGCGCTAACATGTGTGCTATCAAGAAGATAGCTTAATTATAGACACTTCATTAAGTGTAAACTGACAACAAGATGGCTGCTGATATTCCGAGTCCATGGAGCTTCTCTTGTATCTCTTAATACTCCTTTTCGAGCCGGCACAAGTCGTCTTTTAAATTTACCACGTCGCTGACATTAACAATCCAAACAGTAGTGTTGCAATTCAATTTAATTGACATCAAACGAGGAGGTTTTCAGCTTCTCATTTTACAGAAACCTGTGGCCACCATGAAATAGGAGGTCACCGATATCTTCCTCAGGGGGATTTTGTTTTACGAGCAATATCCCTTCAATGTGGTTACTTAATAGATTGGTCGTTAACATGAGAACACGTTTATCAAGGGACGCACTTTTCAAACCGGATACATGATACGTGACTAATGTTTTTAAAGGTTTGGTAATTGTCAAAGAGAACCTTATTCTTTGTATTGGTAAGTCACGATTTAAACAAACTCAGTTTATCATAAAAGCTGCTATAGATTATATTATTTGCACACAGGCCGGCTAGAATTTACAAAAAAATAAATTACATTATAAATACTACAATTTCCGGTTTCGCCAATGTCAATAGTTGTAATATTGTTCTGCGATTCACTATTTTATAGTGCCTTGTTGCACTGCAACTCACAAGCTATTGTTGTAGAGAACTGCATCATAATATCAATATATTAAGATGGCATATTTCTGAAAACATTTGACGGCCTTTACAATTTCAAGGATACCCTATGACAAAATCAACAAAACTCGTTTATCAAAGGGGATAATTATCAAACCAGATACAGGATACGTTACTAATTTATTTTAAGGTTTGAAAATCTTCAAAAAGAACCGTATTCATTGTATTCGCAAGTCACGATTTAAACAAACTCACCTCATCTTAAATGTTGCTATCGATTATATTATTCGCGTATAAAGAATTGGTTTTAAAGAATTTACTAAATAAATTAAATTACATTATAAAAATAATTTCCGGTGTTTCTAATATCAATTGCTGTCATTTTGTTCAGCAATTGATTGTTTGGAGAGAAAGGTTATATCGTCTAAAATAACGTATTTGATGCTGTTAAATTTGTATTCTCTAGCCAGCTGCAGCTTGTCAAACAAAACTTTAATTTCCATTCTGTACAACTCAATCTAAATTAATTCTTCATTTATGTTGGTAAAAAAAATTTATGGTGGCAGGGATGCAAATAAACCGAATTCCCATTGCCATTGAAGTACACGTTTGTTATGTATTTTGCAAATAGACAGATCAAATAGGCCTAAATCCGTTATCTGAAGCAAATCTAAGGTGAAAAAACTGTGTAGGTTATTTCCTTCATTTACCGTTAGCCAGACCAGCCTGTCTTTCTTCTGACATGAAACAGATAGTTTGTGAGCATCATTGCACAGTAGTGGTTTGTTCCTCTCTCGTTCGATATGCTATCATGTCTCTATTGTTGTACATAGTATTTTGCATGGTCAGTCATTTTTTTCTTTTATTCTTTTGGACCTTCATATGTAAACTATGTCACAGTACAACCTTACAGTTGCTGTTAAATAGGATGAGACGTCTTAGACAGTTTGACACTTGAATGTCATGTACAGTTGTTGTGATTCTGTTCAGTTAAAGTTTTATAAATCCTCTTTATAATGAGAAATCTTCAGAGCTATATCCGACGTGGAGATATTTATGTTTAAATATGCCAATTGTTATTCTCAGTTGCACCAATGTGTATGTAAACATATATCGGCCACTTTCTTTTCGTTCGTCTCAATGTCATTAGTCAAATAATGGGTACATCGCATAAAATCCGATCAAAGCATATCCAATAATACTGCCATTATTTTTTTTTGCGCTTTCGTAGAATCGCTATCATGATTGAAATATGAATGATAGCTTTTTCACCTGAAATATAAGCCCTGTCATGCCAGGAATATGATAGATGACATTTAAAGAGTAAACTTAAATTCCGCCTTCCCGTAAACTGAATATCACAGTTTTAATTTCAAGATGCATTATTCATTATTTTATAGCAGCAGACCATCTGAGACTTTGGTGTTGTTTTTGCTTTTCTTCTATTTTTTCTCTGTCGTTTTTGTTTTTTTATGATTTTTTTGACTTTCATTTCAATTAAGTTTTGAACAAATATTGATGCTATTGTCTACTAAATGGTCACACAAATTAATATTTTTGTTTTTACATTTGTGCTCTAAGTAAAAAGGAAACATCCAAATAAGTTTGCCACTTAGTTATTAGCCTGTCAATTTAATAAAAGCAGTTGTCTGACTTCAGCTTCAGACAATAATGATCTTGAAAAACACGATTAGGCAAATAAAAGATTCTTTCTCTCGTTTTTGTTACGTTTTTTTTTTATTATTATTATTTTTTTTTTTTTTTTTAAATTTTAATTTTAATCAAGTTTTAAACAAACATAGATGATATTGTCTACGTGAATGGTCACAGACATACATTACTATCTCTGTATTTATATTTATGCTTCAAGTAAAGTTGGTATTCTATCCTCAAAAACGTAACGATTTAGAACGAATAACGCCAGTAAATAGTTCAATTTATTTGCTGATGTTTTCACTTATATATACATATATTTCTAAAAAGTAATCACACTGACACAGGGGTGTAGATCAATTTAAATTAACGAATCATCTTATATTCTAGATAACTCCCAAAGACAAGTTTCTTAATAAACTCTTACCATGAGTTGTGTGACGTGTAACCTACAGACATCTCGGCGATGACCATAAATACGGTGTATAAATTATTGTTAGGGTGACGCTAATAAGATACTCGGCATGGGTTAGGAATGAATCAGCCTACAAATTAGTATTTCAGAGATATAGAGGTTAACCAATTAATATGTCTGTCTAAGAAAAATGATTGTTATAACCTGTCTGATACAGATGGAAGTTTTGCCTTAACGTTTCTCTTGTATGTTATAATGGGTCTTTGTGAGAGAGGAAAGACATTTTAGGTACTAGATTGTGATATTCCTGTAAAAGGAGACTAGCAAACTGGTTGCTTTGTTGGTCACATTGGAAAACAAATGGAATTATTTTATTTTAGGCCCTTTACCTGGTTCCCAATTGAAGCCCAGTGGATACAAAATGTCAAGAGTTTGAATCAAATAAGCTTATCTTTCTAAGCGTTTCCGTTTGGTTTCTTTTTCAGACGGGAGGATTTGTGAGGGTTTTTTTTTTCAATTGTCATGATTTCAAAATGATCTTTAACTGAAGAATCAAGGAGAGCGAAATGTTCGGCTATTGGGGATATGAGGTTAGACCTAATGGAGATTGTTAGCTCTATGCCGAAGGGGATTTTTGGTTTCTCCGGCATATTTTTTAGACACATCTTGCAATTTATAAGGTACACCACATTTTCTGAATCACAGTTCAAACTGTCTACCAAATAATAAACATTTCTAGTTTGTTGCCCACAAAGGAGGCCTGGTATGTATCTAGTTTGCAAATATATATACATATATGTTAAATGCACCAACACAATATAAGCGTATCTGTTTAGATAGGTCTTTCTAGACCCCTTGGGCTCAAAATGAACTAAATTTCGCTTTGACTAAAAGTTAGGTATTCAAACTAAATTTTGGGGGGAAAAATAATTCGAAAATTCGAAAAAGTCGCAAAACTTCAATTGTCTATTTCTGGAACTTCAATGTAGCAGACGCCACATTTTCTAAGGCGTATTTCTAGAAGCTATTCATGTTAGAAGCTTCAAGTTTGTTCCATTGTCAAGAGCACAATGTAATCTAGTAAACGGTGTCTCATTTTTAGGAAGTTCATCCTTGAAGCTTTTTTTAATGTTTTCTGAAAGTTGCATTTGACACTTTTATAAGACTTTTCAAGGTGGGATAGACAAAAATATCCACTGGATCTGTTCTTATAAACAGAATTTAAACTGAGGCACCGTTTACTAATTGAAGGACTATGCTACTCTGTCAACTGGTTTATTGAGTCTTATCGTTATTGCACTTTGACAAATAAACCGTGAAAAATGCAGATTATTTTTTTCTGTTAACATTTACTCATTTTTGTAATACTTTTAGAAATTATAATTATATCGTCACCACATTAATATATATGTAATCCTGAGTATCCAAGCGTTCCAGAAATATATACATATTTAGGGTACACATTTGTATTCTTCTGCATGGGACCTTAAGATTTTAGTGGACATTAAATGTCAGGAAGAGAAACGGTATAAATGAGTTTTACAAGCTGTGAGTGTTTCTGTGAAGCAGTTCTGTTACGAAAAAGTCTCCTGTCAAAAGGGCCCGGCCACAATGATTTCAATGGGGGTATTTTAAACCAGATTACATTAACGAACAAATCAGCTACACACGTATTTTAATTTCTTTACACGGGATCATAAATGGAATTATAGTCCCGAAAATATCTATGAATTGATATATAAGTAATATTAATGAAAATCATGCACTATTTAGCTATGTTCCTAAAAAAATATAAACTTTAAATATACGAAAATTTTACTAAAAATGCAATTAAAGGCAAAACATATTACAATATATAAAAAGAGTGCTTTTTGTATATGTTACCTCCAATTAAAACTAGCCGGAGTTAGGCGACTGAGTAATTATCCTAATTTCTCATGTTTACAATTTTGAACCATTGTATGTCATTATGCATTGTCCAAACGGTCAGACACAAATCTCCAACATTCAATTGCCACACACTTGTGTTTGTGACTTTTCAATTTGGTTATCCATATATAACTCTTTACCGTTGTTCTTTACTGTCAACCATTGTGTGTGGTCTGCTCCTAGCTGTGTCGATTGGTTAAGGTCAAGATTAAAGCAACACCAGCACAGCAAGAAATAGTATCGGTTAATTATATTGGCTTGTATTGTGCAAATGTCCCGTGGGAATATCGCCTAGCACCCAATATAAAGGTATCAGTCTCCACATATCGCCATTTCCGTTTACACGGATTGGTAATGAAAAAATCACACGCTGTTCGGGATTAGCTTTGATGAATTGAAATTTCGCGGCAACACTAGCAATAAGCACTAGTGTCATGGACATTTTTTGTAGACCTGGCAATGTACGATTGTTTGTGGCTGAAACATTATGCTGAGATACTATGGGGTGTATATTCAAACTTGACATCAGACCATAGGAATCCGTAGGTATAGATGTGTATCGCAGAAAACATTAGCCAAAACCTTTTGTTTACAGCACGACAAATTCTAAAGCAGTTTGCGGTTATTTAGCAATGACCTAAAAATACTAGAATGGCTATCACGTGACTTTCGATATACAAAGAGTGTCGCCATTTCGGCACAGTAATGGCACCTTAACTGCAGGGTAATAAATTAGACCTAATGGTAAACTGAGGTTTAATGCTTGGTTATTTCCCACATCTCCAAAATCAGCTAGAAAAACGGACAGACAAGCTTCAACACTGCTATTTACAAAAGTGACGAATTCGATAGCGCATTCTGTAAAATAAAGTGGTAAAGATGATCATACAACCAATCTGAGAAGCAGTATAATAACAAAGTTTGACTAGGTTCCACATCAATGGACAGCAAGTAATGGATAATAACATTTATGAATGTGTCAGTGTAAACATCTTGATCATTCTTGTAAAGATACTTAGGCCTACATCGACAAGTCTGCATGACACACTATGTGTAAGATGACATTTTATTTCATCTTTAGGAATCCTGACAGCAGTCACTTACAAAGTAATATATACTAGTACAATAGAGATATAGGTTAAGATGTTCGCCAATGAAAACCTAACTAAACGAAGTTAGTTCTTTGACGCTTTGAGGCCAAAGTTCAAGCTAGAATTTTTCTTCTGATGGCAATGGTATGTTTGGTCAGTCCGTCGTGTAAAATATGACGTCAGCTTTTATGACAAGGTTAGTATACGGCTTAGGATAAGTTACAGTTAGTTTGGTATAGGTTCAGGGTTAGTTTTAGGATAAGGTAAGGTATAAACCCTAATCCAGATCCTAACATTCCCGTTTTGTATTTCATGCATGCCGATTCTTTCAACAAAAGCGTGCAAAAGTAATCTGTTCCGTCAAATACTGTACATTTTTTTAATAATATTTACATAAGATATTTACCTGCCAAGCCTTATAGGCGATTATGTAAGTTCATCATGCTCTCTTAGTGCTGGGTGATATTGCAAAAGGTGTAGTGATTAGCGCTATTACCCTCAGCATACTGTTTTAAGCGTGTCAGAAGACAGCGTTCGGTTTGTCCAATAAAACCAAACCACTGCAACACGGGCATATGAACTATTAAACGATCGAGCTTTAGTACTGATTTGAAATTAGATATTTATATATTAAAAAATTTCTGAATTTTAAATTTTGCCATATGCTGTCGCTTTAGCGGGACATCGTGATGGTAAATACATTCTGGTAAATCTATTACAAGGATGACCACTGTTTTACGTGTCAAGTATAGATTCGAAATCTATTAGGCTCGCTTAATCAAGGGCCTATGTATTTATTACTGATAATTGTACGGTAATTGAGAGAGCTCCACAGACACGCAGTTGTTGTTGTAAGAGCTAGGTCCTCTTCATTAGACGAGAAATGCCTAGCTTGAACTTTGGTTACAATGCGCCAGGAAACTCAAATTATTTCTTCTAAGCCCTACACCCTGCCTATCTCAACCCGTGATAAAGGTTGGAATTATAACATATATATATATATCTGATATTTCTGTGATTTTGGGGATACAAAAGTCACAATAATCTTACTTATTTTTTCTTCCCTGACGTTTAAATATATTTTATTTGAGTTTCTCACCGGAGTTGATACGTTTAAGTTATCACCCTTTAGAATGATAGGATGGAAGACGTAAGAAAAGAAATATCGCAGGTAGATAAAATACTAGTCATTGTTTTCAGTATATCTTAAAAAATCAGAGAAAAATCAGATATATTTTTTGAGCGACCGGCGATAGTGGCGGATCAACCTTCACCACGGGTTGAGATAGACGGAACATAGGATTAAAACGGAGAAATTATCCTTATGGGTCTACATTGTGCAATCTGAGTCGACTAAGGGCACATAATGTATTCCCCTTAAATTCCCTGGTCAATGAAATAAGCCGGCCGATTCAACGACAGTAGGAGTCTACGACTGGCGACAAAAATAATGACAGAAAGCAGTGCTCGAAATCTAGTTATAAACAAGGTCAATACCAAGTTTTGTGTTCACAGTTTAAATAACATCCAAATCCGGTCCTTGGACTATTTAT
>JARFOD010087255.1:17317-33818 GCA_031763545.1 Mopalia muscosa | reverse complement strand
ACCCCCCCCCCCCCCCCCCCCCGAAAAAAAAGGTAGATTTTTTTACTACCAAACTGAGAAATACATAATTCCAAATGCAAACAGGAGCTGTTCCAAAAAGTTATACATCACTTTGGATTGCAGGTTCGAATCTGAATATGTTGTAAAATTTAACGCGAATTGACGAAGCATTATTACGCATTTCCCCCAAAATAGTATACTATAGTATGTGCACGGCGATGTTTAGTGACGTGGTCGGGGGACCTGCTGTTCCAATCAGCCCTTAACAGCGGCACATCTCAATCAGCAACTCTGGTCTTAACTCTCCCCGTAGACTCCAATACGAGTTAAACTGTAGAAGGAAAGGAAAGAAAACAGTTTTTTTCTTAACTTTGCCAGAGGTGCAGATGTCAGAGTTTGCTGGATGTCACATGGGTGGTCGACAGCTCATGGTGGCAGGAACAGTTATACCCTAACTGCTTCATTACTCAGTGTTTTTCTGTCCATTTAATTAAAGACATAGCGTGATAAGTTAGCTGATAATTAACTCCCAAAAAGTCCGACACTTTCCATTGAAATCAATTACTTCAGATGTAACTGGCTGGAAACATGTGTCCCATGTAAACGCATGGTAATTGCCAGTTTCTTTACATGTAAATATTTCTACTGTATAAACGGCTCTAGAGCTCCAAAGACATTGCTGGTATTCTCTCTGTACTAACGTGTCCTTTACTCTCTCAATTTAGACATTCCCTTAAATTACCAAACCGTATGAAGCCGCATTCTTATTCTGACTTACAACTGGACAAAAAGCTCCAGATCTCTGTAGAGTTTTTCTTCCGCTCTGGATAGCCTTCCCAGTCCGATTTCAAAGTGTTTGAGTGTCTTTCTCAACTGTTTGTTACTACTCATGGAATGCGACTATTGCATGTAATTATACTGTGTGAGTCGAATGATTGATAATACACCATTAGACTCTAACATAGATTATCACTAAAAGGTGTCCAGGTGACATTTACTTATTACCATACACACGATAAGAAACCGGGACCAGTCAACTCTAGCTGACACAGTATACGGTCACCTCGGCTGGTGAAAATAGTATCTTATCATACAGCTTAGGTCCTGCTTAGCAATTCAAAGAACTACAGATTTAGATATGATTAGAATAACTGTATCACGCGCTAGTGCTATCTTAACGGGACAGTTTTTAACCGAATGTTTTAGTTAAAATATACATCTTCTTGGTGAGAACATCCATCGTATTGATGTTAAAATAATATTCGTGAATATCCCCAAATGCAACCGAACTTTTATTATGCATTGCAGGTTCTCTCATGCTAAATAAAACAACTATATTATACATTATTGGAGGTACTGTAAGTAAAAAGAAATGGGAATGGCACCCCAGGTGATTGAACCCCACTCCATGCGTTCAGCTGACAAAACCAATATACCTGACAAACTGAGATACATGTCACGATAGAACCCTTGGCTATCGTCTACATGCAGCTTAGATGTAGAGTTCTGTCTCTCCAAAAATCTATAATATACTGAACTTTCTGACACATTTAAGATTTAAAACGCCAAACACGACCTAAAATCACCCTTTGGTCTGGTTTAAATGCGAAAATACGGTCCAAGTACTTTGACAACCCACCTTTTCTCTATTTCACCGTGACGTTGTATGTTGACTTGAAAGATTAGCAGAAGAGCCAGTAACTTCAATCTTTTACCCAAAGAATTGGTAAAATTCTTAGGTGGGGATATTGGACCTGTATTAATCCGGCGAGTCTATTAAATTCAAGGTTTTAGCTTTACATCGAACCCTGATGCAGAGGGATTACACGATATCATCGTTTCAAATGCTGTAGTTACATACAATTCTGGCACAGGATTTTAATATTACTCGCAACTGTGTTTGATTTTTAAACAGTTTTTGCATACATGTAGATTGATTACAGACCCTTGACTTTCAGAATTTTCAACTTCATTATTAAAAAAATAAAAATAGTTTCTTATGGTCCGACAAATTATGATTCAGCCAATATATACTGAAAGTAATATTGTTATCGATCTTGAAATCGTATGTTTCAAAATTTATCAATAATTTTGAACAAGGTTAATAAATTTACCAGCTAATGACAACGGTTTTTGTAGTTTATTGAATATTTATAACAACTTTTAAAAAGTACTTTATCAGATAATCGGTTAATAAATATAAAAAAAAAATAAGCCCGCTTTACAATATAATCCGCTGCAAAACTTTCAAGAACTTTCATGTGTCCCGGAACCTTAGCTCTATAATCAAAAACAAAATCAAATACACTTACATTTGTTAAGCTTGTCTATTATAGATAAAATTCAAGTAAACGTTCACATTTCAAGCGGTATATATATATTTTTTATAAATCAACTTAATATTCCCCTTTTTCTTTTCTGTGTACTGTAAGAAAGTGAATGCATTTGGTCAACCCAAACTATTCACTTAAACTAGCCTGGGTTGTTTTGCCTGTTGATTTTCGGATGAAGTTCCCGTGTATACTATACTTAATACTCACACGTTGGAAATGTATTTACTTTTGTGTTAAAATTTAAACTAAATGTACAAAAAATAATATTTAACTCATATAGAGTTGACAGTGCTAATTTCATTATATAAAAATACACAATTATTTATTTATGTTATAGATGCGGTACAAACCAAGTCGAACATCTGATAAATTTCGTAATTTATATGGACATGTGCTTTTAAAAATGTCAAAATTTCCAAGTGAAATACTGGGTTAAGATTTGAGAGTAGACTAATTTGTGAACATCTGCTGTGTTTAGCCGTGTTGATTGGATGTCACTTTAAATAGCAGGAGTATGTCTCCGTCCGATAATATCACTTTAGCCACGAGCTTTAGTACGTTTACACTGCTGGAGGTTAACTATTAAACGATTAATGTGATTAACGAGTGAAGATAATAAAAGTCAAATTGTTTTTGACGGTGGTCCGTGTAGCGAGCCTCGAGACCGTAGGGTGAAATGGAGCTGGCTGGTTGTGTGTTAGAACTTCGAGAGACCCGGCCTCTCCCGCCCGTCATGGCCCCTTTATTACCCTAACTCTGAGGGAGAAAGGACAGGCGATCTATCAATGACAGACTCTCTCTAATTACTCTTTACACCCACGGGGATGAAAAACTATTTTCTTTGTAAGCTGCTCCTTTTTTATAACCTTTTCCGCGTTTGAAAAGTCCTATTCAACTTGCCTGTCCATGTAAGCAGAAAATCTGTGGAAGACGATCTCAGTTACCCAGCCTAGATTGTTTAACATGTAACATTTTTGATAGACCAGTGCTCTTTTTGTAAGCCTCTGGCCAAGTCGATGACACTCACTGATTTAGGGGCTTGACTATTCTAATAGAAAACCTCCTCAAAATGAAATATTACTTTGCGTGAATAAATAGTTGACTGTAGATCCGAAACCCGACAGGAGCCGTCTTGTAAAAGTGTTAAGCGTTTAGCCATTTATCACACTATTCGGTTCATTTATATCCACTCACATTATAATATACATTGTCTATTTCTACCGTATATCGACTACATTTATTACTGATTTGTCAAACCATTTCTTGTTTGTCAACTCACTTTATGTCATTTATGAGCGAACCTATTTTCACTGTGAATTAGGATTTTATTTCAACAATTGATTTTGCGTGCTGGGATTATTTACTACCTCCTTTCGGTACATGGCCTACATTTGGAAAAATAGTAAATATAATTGGGCAATCTCGATCTGAATAAATCTATCACAGAAACCTTTTTTAAAAAGAATTGTTCAAAATCCTTTTCGCTTTTTTGGTGGCAATCAGACTTTAAACCTGGTAGAGATACGATTGTCTTGATATATAATTTTTAAAATGTATCAACGTAAGAGCAAACTAGGGAATTTTATGAATGGTAGTGCGCTTGAATATCGACACGTCTGTACATTAATGATGTAAATGACGCATAATAAATGTTTTCGAGAAACTTAAGGCGCGAATAGAATTCTGATACGGAGTCTGTATCCACCAATAATAAATAAATAATACTAATCGAGAAACTCTATTGAGACATGTGGTCTTGTAGAGAAAGACAGTTCTGCTTGCCTTCACCGGGATTTGAGTTCAAGTCTCTGGAATTATATATGAAGTACATGTGTTTCAATATAACTCGTATATATGACATCCGCTTATTTAAGGAATTGGCAGGATTTTTTTTTTTTTTTTGGGGGGGTTTAAAAGTTTGATACGGCTTTAACTGGACAAATCTGCATTTGACAATCATTTGCGATCAATCTGTTTCTTTCACTTTACCTGAGAATCAATTAAAGTATTATTCGGAAAACAAACTTGCATGGTACATGTATAAGTCCTTATTTTTGTAATTTATAAATTTTACATTTTTCTTTATTTAAACATTATTCGGAAAACAATATTTCATGTATAAATTCTAATTTTTGTTTTCCATAAAATTATATTTTTCTTTATATTGTATGTAATTTTTGAAGTATCATTTTATAATCTATTTTTCTGTTGCAGGTGGGCGTTCTGATCTGTTAGCCAGCGAGGACTTGGATAGCTCTATAGATGTGGAAGGTAAAGGGAGTCCGGTACTCCTCTCTAACAACACAGCGGACAACTCTGTCCTTGCACGCCGCCAATCTTCCAGTATCCACCCTGCCAATCATGTTTCACGGGAGGACGGGACGAAAAGCGGGTCGCCGGAACCATTAGAAATTTGTGTGGATAATAATCCGGATTACCCAGACAAAGATTCTAACATCAACATGGAAGACGACTGTGATGAGGATGATCATAACGGAGAATTCGGAATAAATTCCGGTTGTCCTTTATCAACATCCCCAGCCGGAAAAACACGACGGAGACGGACAGCCTTTACCAGTGAACAATTATTAGAACTAGAAAAGGAATTTCACAGTAAAAAATATCTATCTCTAACAGAACGATCTCAAATTGCACAGAATCTAAAACTCAGTGAAGTTCAGGTTAAAATCTGGTTCCAGAATCGTCGTGCTAAATGGAAGAGAGTGAAAGCCGGAATAGTTCACGGTCGCCATATTGGAGAACAGTCTTGCAATAAGCCGAAAATAGTAGTGCCTATCCCTGTTCATGTAAACAGAATGGCTATACGGAGTCAACATCAACAGTTAGAAAAGACGGTACGACCTATGGGCAACCAGACACTATGACAGTATTCAAATACCTTTTATTATTAGTGTAAATATGTATAAAGTGTACATTGGAAGGATCTTGTTTATTTAAAATGAAAATGAAAAGTATGGAGACATATGGAGGCGGCAAAATTGTATACCTCCATGTGTATGAAATATAGCCGTAACAATGGTCCTCGAAAAGCCATTCTGGTCGATTAGTAATACATCACATCATCTCATTCTCTGTCGCTATTTTTTACACTACTCATGACATCACTTGATGTCAACCATGGGGGTTAGTTGTCTTCAAATTGTGATTTTATCATAATTTTTTTTCCAACTTCTGTCTCTGTGCTATAATATAGACCACATGCTAATGCCTGATCTCATAAACAAAACAAAAAAATCGATCTTTATTAAATCAATTTTATATTTACTAGTTTAAATTTCACTAAGTTTTGAGCAAACAATATTGATAATGTTTCTTCCTCGTTAACTGCAACTGCTGTTCATTTGCGGGAATTTGTTATGTCTCATTTGTACACAGTACCTCATTGTGCGGAACGTTAATATATCCAAACAAGACGAGTCTCATTTTTGAAAAATCTTTAAGTTATGCATATGCAACGATATCGATTATTTTTATTTACATATAAATATATTGTGTTTTATATAAAGGTGTATATCACAAAAATTGTTATTATAATATAATATTTCATTCAACAAACCTGTGTCTTTCTTTGTTCATAAAACTGTAAAAGGGAGAAATATCGTACAGTATTGGTAGGTTTATCTTATACCGTGAATAAGGAAAATAACTTCTATTTGGCTGCAATGTTAACCAATTGGTCACCTTCATAAGTTAACTCGATAATTTTTAAAGAACATATCTCATAGAATATCGGCAAAATGTTTTTAAAGGGAGGCAATGGTATAACGATTGTTGTGAAAAAAGTCTTTGTAATTTAAATAGTATTAAATTTAAATAATATTAAATAATTTATTTCATTAAAACATTTTTTTTAAAGCGTCTACTTCGTTATTCTGAAATATTAAAGGCGATAATGGGCAACTTGCTTATGAGGTAAACCCGAACAACATCCAGTTTAATCGACATGATTTGAATATATTAAGAAAAGCATCAAATCCACTTCCGAACTGACATTTAACTATCTACAAATATTTCGTTTTTAAGTAAATAGTTTCAAGAGATGGAATTGTAAGCGATCATCACCTGAAATGGAAGCCTAATTGTTTTGGTTAAAAATTATGTAATACTGTTTTTGCCACGATCTTTATTGATCCAGACACAGTTTTCCTACAATAGTAGACACGCTAATCGCGCTTACCAGTTCCATTAATTTCAAGAATGGTAGTAGTGTCTTCTCAATATGTCGTATCGTCTCTCGACATACTATGCCGATCTTCTTAGTTTCATTCACTCTTCCCACCCTTTGGGAGACCCTGTCTAATCCGTCTCATATCCTCCGTGCCTGTGCTGACAAACCGTTTTCTTTGTGTTTTCACAAGATGGGGTTAACATGAGATTGAGTTTGTCAATCATTTCAGATCAGAGTGGTTGATGTGTGCAGATGTTCCCCAATAAGCGACCCGACACGGGGATCGAGTTGTCTGATTTTGATTGTCAATCCTTAATCATATTCAAACTGCTCGCTTAGATTAAAGACCAGCCCAACCTTCATTTACATACCTTATAAAAGACGACAAACAACCGCGATTAAATCAATTTAAAACACATGCGCACAAATACATCTCAGTTAATTAAATTTACATTTACATCTCTGAGTACTATTTGTCAAAAGAAAACATTTGTCTATTGATTTTTCGATCGAATTATGGCATGATAATATTGTATTGTAGTACTCCCTATTCGAGGTGTCTTTCAGAAGAATTTCTCAGGGATAGAGAAAGTGCGATTCTAAAAAATAAATTAAGAGGAATTGTGGAAATTTCAGCTGTCTATCAATTATTTACAGTCAATCGTATGTGCCATATACGCATTTAAAATAATTATTTGTACAGTTATAACTAAAATGTGAGAAGTTTTGATGTTTAATAATTGATTATAATAAGAGGCACACATGTAGACATAAATAATAACTTTGATGAATTTCTAATTTTAGTTTGTGTAGAGGCTAACTTTTGTATGAGTGAAATATATCTTGCTTTTGTCAAAGTAATGACTATATCGGTGACTATGATTGCAGATGCATATACTTGACTGTTCGTATAATTTTATTTCTATTCACACATAGCAGGGTGCATATTTGTAACCCTTTCTTCAGCTTTATTGAGGATGGTTTTTCTGTCTCAATTCAAACCAGGTTAAAAACTACATTTTATTAAATCCTTTTCTTTTCAATTATATATAGTATGCTCGGCCTATATGAGGCTGAATACATTATAGTACGAGAAAAAAAAACCTGGAACTGAACAAATAAGTCCCAGACAATGGGATACACCAGGAACTACGGCCATACAAATTACTGATAAAATGCGATATATTTTAAACTTGAACGAAATATTTTTGTCAGGAAGTGTATTTTCTGTCTAATTCTAACTCTTAACCTACGAATATGGTTAACATGCAGTCAAATAACAAATAAGGACAAAATTCTGCTTTTAGTATGAGTGATGCTTTCTAAAAAAAATAAGCGTGGGTGCGCCCTTAAGAGATCCGGTACAGGGTCTTTGAATCGCCACTTGATTCCATCAGTGTTGTGTCTGGAGCTAATTCTGTGAACATCTTATACCGTATATGTTGAGGTGTGGTCCTTTAAACTACGTGTTAATGTCTATTAGTCGGAAGATGTGAGATGCTTTGTTTGTGTTCAAGACGTGACTGACTCTATGGCTGAAGTTTGATCGCAGTGTTAAACTGTGACGGACTGATAAACCGTGGACTACAGGCCACGCGCACCGCGAACACCCAATCACCCACATGAGGTAAAGTGAGCGGGCGAGGCTTGCATCTCAGCACCTTTCAACTAATAGCTGAAAAGATTAACTAATTGTGCAAAAAAATGTAGTAAATTTTACATGTCTAGTTATATGCGTCTTTGTTCCGACACGGACATCCATAGTTTATCTCACCGCCGAAGATCATAACCACTAAAGAGTATTTGGCTTTATAGGTGCCCCTGGAATGACCCGCAGGTAAACTGGATAAAAGGCACCGAGTGGGTATCTACCACATGTCACCTCTCTAGTTAAAGTGGCCTCGATTTATATCGTCAGTTGTTTTGTAAAATCACCCCGGATTATCTCAACTGTGTCCGGAATGCACCAGGAGTCTTAAAGAACCACACGTGTTGTGTTTGTTTTTACTTCAGTTGAAACGATCAACTTTTCGCTTGTATTCACTACAAGGCACGCCGCAGTATTATCGTTGAGGAAACTCACTTACTTAACACAATTGCTATGTTAACTTCAAAGTATAAGAGATATTAAAATGTGTCAAAAGGTTTCCTTACAAGTACTCTGGCATTGTATAACCTACATTCGCATCGGTTAAATAACTTTATTAAAATATGTTAGTTATTCGTAAAAGAAAAGCAGACATAACGAAAGTGCATAATAATAACGAATATCTCCAAATGTTACAGTATGTGTCTGTTTAATCACTTACTCAGGTTGGTCGGGTGAACCTTATACCTGGCTTTACGATACATTGGGCAATACGTTCAATGACATGACTAGTTATATCCCTTAGTTCGCTGTGCGCCTGTAAAAACGAAAATGTAGCGAAATACAGGCTATGGATATTTGCTGTAACTGTATATGGGACGAGGTAAAGGCAATTGTTAAGTAAGTGAAGAAGTGCAAATGATAACCATTTAGAGCTATGATAGCCTCACAATTTACGTCTCTAAGGGCAGATCTAGACCCATCCCGAATTGATTTTACAGTAATATTATATACATGTAGTTTAGAATGGATATACTAAATTGGTTTTTAAGAGTCTTGGGAAAACACTGCAATAACAAAGGTGCTGTAAACACTGGACGACTTAATGTATTACCTCATTTAGCCGAAACTCTCTAAATGTTGGTAAGGGGGAGGGGGGGGGGGGGGAGGAGGGTGATCTTGGAAATACGAATCTCGACTGTTTTGACGCTGAAAGCCACCTATCTAAAATTTGAGACTGTCATCGTCTCGATCTTCCCTTCATGACAATTATTTGATGTCCATTTTTCGAGGAATCGTTATAAAAAATTTGCACACAAGTCGCCTCTTTACCACATCTACAAAACAAATTAAGAAGGGTTTCCCACTGTTAAGACCACGCCCAATATTCACACTTTCTTACTATGGATTCCCACACTAATCGATTAGCATTGAGTATAAGGTCTGTACTGACAAGTGAATGTATATTGAGGAACAGTCTAACATATGTGCGCTCTCAGTATCAAATCAACTCGTTTCATCTAGAAATCAATAAGGTTGAAACATTAAGGTGTATTGAGTGAGACCATATATCAATGTAAACTCATTTCACTCATCTCCTAAGCCGTATTATTCTCAGTCAATGTAGTTAAGTAGTATACCTGTCTGCCCTGACGACATCAAAGAGCACACCTAGAAGATCTGAGGTGAACTAACACAGACGATAGCTGCGACTCGGTTCAGCACAACTACTCTTTACTTTGTACTTATTCTATGAGATCAGAAGTTGACAAACTTTGATCACACAATGAAATTGCTTAGCCACTCTCCACTGTCTGGCCAACAATCTAATATAGAGTTGTAGTGATACGAATACCTGTATACTTTCTAAGTAGTTAAACCAAGGGTACGTTAAATCAGTCGTCATGTATAGCTCTGTAAAGCATTCAGCAAAACTACACTGCAGGAACGAAACAAAAACTTTCAGTTTCGAAATCCACCTAAATGATACTGTACCACCCTCTTGTGAAACATTTGTCTTTTAAAAAGTACTTAATATTTTATTTCTTTTAGCAATTCTGCCTTACAAACCAGATCTCTTATGCCGGACAATATGAGTAAGGTACGCGGTTGGCTTTTCCCGCATATTCTCGCGTTACTTGTCATGAACAGACTGTCAGCTTACATGTTATCTTTAGTTCACGAGATGTTTTACCTATTATTCTTGATAATGAAGCCAATAATGCACCCAAATGGAACAATATACTGTGATATCGGTGTGGATATATTAACTTCATCTGGCACCATTCGTCGTTTTAAAATAAATTATCTTAAACTTTATGTTCAAGATGCTTTACAAATTGAAATGCTTAGTTTATAGCATAGCGAAAGGAAGTCTGTCTTTAAACGACTTCTGACACTCGAGAACAGTTCCTGTAGCTGCCATTTAGCAGCTCGTCAGGACAGCTAATTATTAAAGCGTCGTCTTGTAAACGCCATGGACAGTTAATTGACGCTGTTAAAAATCGATTGAGGAATGTCCCGTACTATTTCTAGTGTAATAATGGTGTAATGAAGATTTATGGGGAATCGTTTAGCTGGAGTTGTGTGGCTCTGGTAATTGGCTGAGGACATCTCGGGTATGTTAACGAGCTAACACTTGGAGTATCTGTCAGGCAATACTAGTAATGGGAACATCCAAACTAACCTTTTTTAAAAATCAATGTCAATTAACTGTCAAACTCGTTTATTTTTTTCCAGTGACTGAAGTTCTTATAAATCGTTTTTAAATTACTACACCACATTCCTATTAGTCAACCAAGTGAGTGCTTATAGCGACATGTTGACATATATATCTCCATGGCTGGTAGATAACTACTGGTATTACTGTTTACACACCATCTTTGCAGTCCCCCATGTGTTTCGCTGTAAATCGTTCTCATCTCAGGATAATTTTGAATATTTCTTTGACTGATTCTTAAACAGTACCAAAAGTATGCCAAAATTGTGTTTAGTTACATCACTTTCGGCGTGATTTAATATTTGATTTCCTACACACGAAGTATATTTGGAGTATTGAGACCAACTAGACAAACATACATGTCGGTCTACAAATACATTGGACACATATCAACTCTGAATACAAAAGAGTATACAACATGCCAAAATAATATCAACCAAACAGAAACAAATCATAGGAACAAATAGTGGTTAAGGCAGATTATAGACAAAAGAAAAACCATAATTCGCCAAACAGCAATTATCAAAACTTTAGAAACAATAGCTTTCAGTCACGACATGGAATATCATATAAAATTTACAGACAGTATATGCGTGTATATTCGGATAAAACGATTAACGTAGGTCTATTCTTGGTCAGTATGCTTACATGGCTTGGACACACTTGGAATAAAAAATTAACATATGATATATTATATTTCGGGATTAAATGGAAAAAAGTGCTCAATATTTTCTTAAAATAGGCATGACTGATTGCATTAACACTGTATTCATATGACTATAAGAATGAACATGTATAATCAATCATAAACAGCAAAACATAACAGTTTACCAAAGGAGAGGCGAAAGCTAATTTAAATCCATTGCTGTATGCGTTCTTCAGTAAGTCTTGTATTCAACTCAAAATATGTACACAATTTATTATAAAGGATTGTCAATTACTAGAAAGAGACCAACACCCAGTCATTGATGTTGACAATGGAAGACATCAAATATATAACGGATGACATGGACAAGATGGATTTAGAAAATAAACAATGGGTACTGCTAAAACTATTAAATAAGTGCTGGTAACAACACAGTGAAGTGTTTTATATTATTTGTTTTGCTTTACCGAATGGAGAAGTTAAAATGGCGCGCGGATACTGTTGCCTATTTAGTGTTGGATTAGTTTCAGACTGTTTTGACTAAAACTCAAGACGATGTCCCTTGAATTCTCGTCCACAACATCAACCCGGTTGTTAAATGATAATGATGCTCGCTGACACCGAGGGACCAACGGATACTGCCGTCTATTTATTAATATAACACTAAATGTCAATGTGATCCGGTGGAATCATATTATATTGACCACAATTAAAATAGTTTAATATTCATGCAGAGATAAAACCTTCTTCATAATATTTTAGGGGCTAACTGGCGAGTACGTTTAGTTATATTCAGACATCAAACTCACGAATAATTCGAACACATTTATCCATAATATGTAAAGTGAAATCAAAACTTTACTACACGTTAATAACTATAAACATATATATGTATAGGCTTGTGTTATGATAAATGGTTATAACTTTGACTTGTGTTGCCTGTCAAGAGTTTGTATCCATATATATTTATGGTGAATCTAAGATCATTGAACGTGTGTTTATTTATGGTGTTGACTTTGAAGGCAATCCCTATATAACGTAACTTTAATAAACGATCAAGCTGTTGCGAGTGTTCTCCTTTATGTCTTCACCAGACGGTACAGTCCTAAGGATTAAACGATTCGTATAGCCTTTAGGTGGTTATATCCTTTTCTTTGGGCTAAGTATCGAAAATTGAGAATTACCTCATTTAACTAGTGTTTCATGTTCATGGACTGCATATATGATTAACGTCACAGAACAAATTATGCACGCGATTTGCGGAAATATATAAATCCTCTGATACGGTCAGATAGAATTGTGCTGATTCCGTTTCTGCTCGTTTCGGATATTTCACAAAATTGGTAAACGAAAGTAAGTTTCGTTTAAAGCCATCTTCAAATTTCGGCATATTTTAGACAAACCGATCTAACTGTTCTTTTTAAGCATGTTCTTAATTCTAGTAAATTAATGATATGGTCATGCAGATAGAATTGTGCTGATTCCCTTTCTGCTCGTTTCGGCTGAAATCATATTATATTGACCACAATTAAAATATTTTAATATTCATGCAGAGATAAAACCTTTTTCATAATAGACAAACCGATATAACTGTTCTGTTAAGCATGCTCTTAATTCTAGTAAATTAATGTCTTGCTAGAAATACAAAGAACATGATACAATGACCTTATAATCATGTCTGTAAGTTGGGATTTCTATGTAAGTTAAAGGCAAATTAAGTCTACAATGATAAATCCATTGATGTATTTGAAGTAATATTTACAAATACTGAGATGCTATACTCCGCAAGACATTTTTTGGTTCTACTCTTCATGGAAGCCCTAAAAATAAGAAAATTTAAACTAATATTACATTAGATACACTGTTTATGTTTTATTACTTTTCATGTTGTGATTGCTAATGCTGTTTTGATAAAATATTAGTGTTTATTTAGTTTGTAATGCTGTACTATGCTACATTTATAAGTGGAATGTAAGGCCAATTCCGCCAATAAACCATTGTATTAAGATGTTTAATGAATAAATTGGACGATGGAAGGTAAAATGAATATTTACTGAATGATAATAGGTGACGGCGTGTAAAACCATATATACGTTCAAATATAGAAGTAAGGTGTGCTCTGAAGGATACATGTACATCTTCCAGCGGCCCTGTATTTCAATGAGTGACTCAACAGATCCATCCCACTCCTTTAAACTGACAACACATCTCTCGTCTTCAAACTCCCACAATTTCACGCCATTAAGTTGTAACTCCCATCTTTTTCTCAAATTCTCCCGATTCTCGAGATGTACAGAGGTCTCCAATCCCTCTAGACCACCGCCACCTCTATAGGGCTTTGGTCTATCAGTAAACGGTTCGTCTCTTAGGAATCCGTCAACAGAAAGAGCAATGTCCTAAAGAAGGAAATTATTGCGTTTGTTACCACGGGAGAGTGATTGCGAGCGCTAAAACAGGGGTCCTTAATTGAGTTGACGGCTTCAGGTCTAATTTGTAATTTATCCGCGGTTCATATAGATGCCGTCAAGAGCGTGAAATTCGGCACTGATGGTCGGGGGCTGTGGGGAGTATAGCTGATGACAAGTCTCCCGGGGCTTCAGTTAGGGTAAGCAGGGTGGGGTGTTTGATAGTGACTAGAAACAAACCCAGGTCTCTCCATCAAACTAATCCCAACAGTCCCATCGTTACTGTTCTGACAGTCAGCGGTCCCATAATGACTGAAATCATTAACTCCAGTGTTACAGTCGCAAGGAGTGTAAATTGGGCTGACTACCCCTAGTGTTACAGAAGGGTGTTATTGAGAAATAAAGGAAACATTTGGCACGCCACATCAGCCAAAGAAACCGGCTATAAACTTCATTTTAATTTGCACAAAGAAAATGTCTCACACCACTAGTGCCAATTAGTTGTTTCGATTAGAATGAAACAAGACATGCTCAGTTACGTGTTAAGCTGATGATTATTATGGTTGCAATTTACAAACATGTATAAACGATTATTTTACCGTGTTTAAGTTAACCGAATGAGTATCAATAATAAGGGCGGAATAAACGAAACAAGAAAGTATACCAGACAATTGTGAACAGACAGATCATATTGGACAGAGAATCGTTATTTTCAAATCTGAATTTTAATTTACATATTAAATGTTATGTCATCTTTGTTCTTCTACGAATGCTATTTGAGAAGTTACCACTGAATTAACAGCGTATGGAAAAAAGGGTCCGTTATCATTCAATGACGGAAGTGAGAGATGTAAATCATTAGCTAAAGTGATATAATCAGGCTATGCCCCTCTATCATAAGACATATCCCTTCACATTTATGAAGCCTATAAAGCGAAACTTACGTTCGTCTCCTAATCAGGTAGTTTAGATTATTACAGAAAACCCTGAGCTATAAGTGTGTTTGTCAGCAACTTAACGCTGTCGAAAACTCAATTTCATTCTTATCGGGTTAAGTGAAAGTTTAAAAACAACAGTAAAAACCCCACAAAACAGACAAATCAGTCACAAGTTCTATAAGAAGGTGGGTCACGCTAAGGTTTGTGGCTATAAGAACATATTCACCTATACACACATTTTTAGCAAGAAGTATTGAGCAACTAAGTAGTATATTAAGACAAAATACAATGGATGTTCGGCGTCTTTGTGGCGGTCAACATACTATGACACGTGAAATTTATACGAGCCTAATGTCTTGTCAGTTTATTAACTGCTCTGCGATATTCAGTGAAATAATGAATCATCCAGATGAAGCGGAGTGCTAAATGTTATCTTTTTAATTTCTAGGAGTCCAACGCTGTATCATAACAATCGAATTAAATGAAAGAAGATTTTTCTCTGGGACCACAAGAAATCCCGTCGTCAGATTAAAAATGGGATTAACGATATTCGCTTGACTGGCCATAAGGTTAATCGAATTAAGATAGTGGATAGCTTATCGTGTTCAATCTGTAAACCCCAACCACTTCAGACATCCCACCCACGTGGCGATATGGCTGCGAAAAAACTGACGCGCTTACAGGTTAAGACGCTGAAACAAAATCGCTGTACAGTTTATGAAGTAAATTTTCAGAATTGAACTAAAGCAAAACCTTAAAATAAATATAATATCTTTTGAAAGTGTGAGCATAAGGATACTATTTCTACTGTCTTTTTCAGCTAGAGCCTTTCGAAATGGAAGAATGGGTTAAACTCTCGATAGATCCCGAATAAAATAACCCCGAATCCCCTCGCTCTCGGTACCATTTAGCGGATTGCTGTATACTAATCATAACAGATGTCACATTCGAATATGAAAGTGGTCGACCAATGTGTTGGTAGTCTAGCTTGAAAGAAGTTTTATTTTTATAAATATAACAAACCTCTAGTGAGATTTGTATTACACAGATATTTAGTTATCATAAATCTTTGAAATACTTTTCGAAAGTGAAATTATCTATAACAGTTTTTAAGAAGCTATTGGTTTAATTTGACTTGTTTTATTTCTGAAAGTAATAACTAAAATGATGAGCTTAAACATCCAAAACCATCATTGCTCCTTTTCAGCATACTCTATGTTCGGTAGGTTACCACGCACGATTGAAAAAAAAAAGGACAAATATTGAAGCACCTTACAACTCACACTCAGAGAAGTAGACTGTTAATCGTATGTTGCTTTATTTCTAAACGCCACCAAGATGCCGTGAAGATGCTGAAAGCAGTACTATAGGATAGGTCTAAGACAATGTTATCCATTGGCACGACGGGACAGTTAAATTATCGTCAAGTTTTGTCACTTCGAACGCAAATGTACTATGGTATCACTTCGACGTCGTTGCGACTCGCAACACGCCAGTTCGATTTGAATATAGTTTTGCTTGTGATAATTTTTGTGTCTTTTAGAAAGAAAAGATTAACAGTATTTTGGTTATTTTGGGGTAACACTTTCATAGCTTGAAAAGATTCTAGTTCAGAAAATTTTGGAGGTTGAAGCCCGTCCGAGAATTCTCCCCCACGTTCACTCACGTCCTTTAATTTCGTCT
>JARFOD010087255.1:0-17307 GCA_031763545.1 Mopalia muscosa | reverse complement strand
TTCGTCTGAACACTGACGATACAAACCCGATTTGACTGGGGTCAAATTCTATAGTGTAAATATGTTTGGGGGTAGGAGGTTATCAATATCATGTTAGATTGATCAACAGCTATCTGATCACCCGATCAGTAATCAGTTGATCTTCCACACAATAATAATATGGATGTTTTGTAGAATAAGGCCGTGGTTCCAAGGTCGGAACAAAGCGGGATAGCTAGAATGATGAGATCGATCGAGAAGGACCACTATCTAAACCAATGTTATCGTTGAATGGGTCAAAATGAGCTTTGTTTTTTAATAACAAATCGGGAATGGAGTATTGTTATATAAAACGATTTACATTGCAATGTCCTCCCTTTAATTTAGGGAAGTTTTCTGAGCAACCATTTCCCGGAAGTCACAAAGCACATTGATGTAGTCTGTGTACCAGCAATCTGCCTTCAACTGTAAGCCGATTGGTTTGTATTCAGAAGGAGACACATAAATAACCGAGTTATATTCAGATTATATACCTTATAAAATAAAACAACAACACTACAAATCTTCTGTGTAGTGTCCCTAGTGTTCAGTGGGGGGTCAAACATGTTGGTATGTAAGTAAAATGTAAGGTGGACATTTCAGATAAAACCTACTACAGATACTAAACATATAAATTCTTGTTCGGAATCATTATTACTGTTCCGAAAAAACATTGATTAAAGGTATCTTTTTCTGGGATAGAAAGTTTTGTTTTACCACTTCAATTTCGATCGTGTGATGTTGTATTCGCGTTGATCGTAAAACTCCTCACACTCATAGAAAGAAATGTCTCAAATGGAACCCGTTATGGTTCTATATGGAACTCCACAGCTACTGTTTGAAGTATCGCTCCCTTTCTTGATATATCAAAGAACCATTTTTGTCGTAATGGTTCCATATAGATGGATCCATCTTTTCTAAAGAACCACCTTTGCCATTAGGGTTCCATGCAGATGGTTCCATACTTTCTAGAGAGCCCTCAAAGAACCACCATTTTTAAGAGTGTAAAATACTTTTAATAAAATGAGCATATGCGAATTTAAAATCGTAACTCTAAAATATATTTTATACAAAATGTGAATTTAGTCTTTTTAACAAAGTCATAAAACTAGCCAACTTGTTAAATCGAACATGCAAATGAGGTTGAATTTGTTTATTTTCTCTGGTTGAGATTTGACAACGCACTAAAGTCTAGACATAAGTCGTAGTCAAGTAGTAAGAAATGTTTTTCAATGAAATATCATAATTTTTCATCACACATAAAAGTGCTATTTCACAGCAGTAATATCACATTTTTGTCATTACTCTTTGAAGGGTGAATCTGTTGTGACTATTTGTTTGAGTTACGTCTTCTCTCCAGTTAGAATTTTTAAATAGAGGAAACCAGTGTACAATGTGCAGATGCTAACATAGATTTACTGTATTTCAAAAATGGTCAAGCGGTGGTTTTCATATCATTAGAGGACAGAAGTAAAAGTCATTCTTTTCTGTACCCATACCAGAACCAGTATAGACAGGGAATTTTGGGGTCCAAAGGCAAAAGAAAACTACACCATAAAGGTCCCTATGAAAATCCCGAGTGGGCCCTTCCTATAACTTTAGGCTACTTCTGTATGAAGAATTTAATATCCACCACACGAAATTGTCATTGACATATTCACAGATTGCATTTGGTTTGCCTTGCTCAATACGGCATGTTGGGTGCATTTTATATTTGCTCCTATTATTATATTTGCGCCTAATCGTAACAATTTTTTTCTTTTGACATATTATGAAATATATTCTTATGGTGGCAATATGCATGTTGCTAAATGATGTAGCGTAATTACAAACTGTGGGCGTGCATATATTCCATGTTTTCGAATGCAGATACACATTTCTAAAACGCTCAATGTTATTTGTTTTGGGAAATAAAGCGGTCAACTTCTTGAGCTGCATGTTATAAACGGAGGCAATATATTAACACATATCTTTAAACACATCTTCAAATGCTAAAAGTGAAACACGTCTTTGTGTACCCGTATAATAATATGTGTGTGAGAAAACAAGGACGTAAGAATAAACACACAAATTTACAACTTATGAAAAGGCGCAATATAAGAAGCAAGCGCTCATATTATATGATCAGATACAAATGTACGAAATCGAATAGGCGTTCATATTATACGATTAGGCGCGATGTGTAATAATAAGCGTTCATATTATACGATTAGGCGCGATGTGTAAGAATAAGCGTTCATATTATAGGATTCAGCGCAAGATGTAAGAATAAATGCTCATATTGTACGATTAGGCGCAAATGTACATGTAAGAATAAGCGCAGAAAAGTATACGATTGGGAGCAGATTAATTGATGAGGTGCAAAATTGATACGACAAAATATGTGCAGATATTCGAATAAAGTGACCACTGTGACAACCACATTAGGTATAGGGTAATTTCATCCACAGTCGTGTTCACTTCTGGAGGTGACCACTATGACAAGCACGTGTCATTCTCAGGTATATGGTCATTTCATCCAGTCTTGTCTACCTCTGGACGTGACCACTGTGACAAGCACGTGTCATTCTCAGGTATATGGTAATTTCATCCAGTCTTGTCTACTTCTGGACGTGACCGCTGTGACAAACACGTTAGGTATAGGGCCATTTCATCTACAGTCGTCTCCACTTCTTGACGTGACCACTGTTACAACCCCAAGTCATTATAAGGTATAGGGTCATTCCACCCAGTCTTGTCTTCTTCTTGACGTGGCCACTGTGACAATCTGATTAGGTATAGGGTCATTTCGTCCACAGTCGTGCTCACTTCTGGAGGTGATCACTGTGACAAGCACGTGTCATTCTCAGGTATATGGTCATTTCATCCAGTCTTGTCTACTTCTGGACGTGACCACTGTGACAACCACATTAGGTATAGGGTCAATTCATCCAGTCTTGTCCTTTTCTGGACGTGAGGACTGTGACAAGCACGTGTCATTCTCAGGTATATGGTCATTTATGCAGTTTTGTGTACTTCTGAACGTGACCACTGTTATAACCCCATTATGTATAGGGTCTTTCATCCACAGTCGTCTCCACTTCTTGACGTGACCACTGTTACAACCGCAAGTCATTATCAGGTATAGGGTCATTCCATCCAGTCTTGTCCTTTTCTGGACGTGACCACTGTGACACCCTCATTATGTATAGGGTCATTTCATTCACACTCGTGTCTACTTCTGGACATGATCACTGTGACAAGCACGTGTCACTCCCAGGTATATGGTCATTTCATCTACAGTCGTGTTCACTTCTGGAGGTGACCACTGTGACAAGCACGTGTCATTCTCAGGTATATGATCATTTCATCCAGTCTTGTCTACTTCCGGACGTGACCACTGTGACAACCACATTATAGGGTCATTTCAATCACACTTGTGTCCACTTCTGGACATGACCACTGTGACAACCGCAAGTCATCAGGTATAGGGTCATTGCATCCAGTCGTGTCCAGTCCTGGACGTGACCACTGAGACAACCACATGTCATTCTCAGGTATAGGGTCATTTCATCTATATTCGTGTCAACTTCAGCCTGTGATCACTTACTTTCGCACTAGATTATTTTCGAGAAACGTTACACATATAGTTCATCTGCTTTTGTTTCCACTTATTGCCGACAAAGGCATGACTTAAAACATGGAATAGAAGCCGACTTTTTGACGTTATTTCTATACCTGTTTCGAAAAAACATGAAACATGAAACAGGAACCCGGTGCCTTAAACCTTAAACCTATATATGATACCCATCGACAAAAATACAAGAAAAAGGAATATATTTAAAACACACCATTTCGAGTTGGAATAAGAAGAAAACAGAGACGTGATGTGAAGAATACGAAGGGGTATCAGGGTGTTATGTGTTCGTGTCAAGTGGGAATTTCATCTCTTCCCTGGCGTCAATAGAGTTAAACAACTTCAGACTAATTACTTCTAGGTTTCCACTTGAAGATTAACAGAATTGTTAACATCTTTGCTCAGACAAATTTGTACGTTTCCATGATAATGGCTTTAATTCTCAAGCGTGCCCCACGCTATAGAGGACGTGAAATTTTAGACGCTTAGAACAGGTAAAGTTAGCATGCAATAACGCGACACATCGCGCGTGAGAATGAGCGGGAAACCTCAACGATAGATGAGCGTGACCTGTGGGCCTGTCGTCTGATCTTTCCCTTCTCTCCGTTGTGTGTACAACTGAGAGTCTCCCATGCTTTACTCTTTACTCTTAAGTCACCGAAGAAGGACTTCACACAACTGCATGAAAACATTGGGGTCATGATCGCTGTTTAAACTGCTGTTTGTTTTGTGTACAGTAACTCCATTGTACGTCGTTTTGCATGCACTCGCAACCATATCTCAATTCTCAAGTCAGACCTAATCCCAATCGCCTACCGCTAGTTAAGAATATAATTATATTGTCGATCTTTGTAACACAATCATATAAAGGCATTGCGTCGTTTTAAAAAAGCCACATAAGGCTTTTCTTTTATCAGATTCTTTATAGTGTTATTTATCTCCAGCACTATATATTAATCTCTGTTACCGTCATAAATAACCTTACAATACAGAGTATCAGTCAGCAAATCGTTGGATCACGGTCGATCGCTCGAGTCTAAATTAGTTTTATAATATTGTTAGTAGTTCCATGGGCACAGTTAAGCGACCCAAGTGAAAAGCAGTGATACTTTATATCTTTTTCTAATATTCTAGGGATCCCCACCATGTTCAGCTGTGACCTGTCGAATGTCGTGTCCCTAATAAATCGCTGTATCTTACAAATTCAAATAGTTATCAAAGGAAACGCATTTATTGATTATTAATTTCACCGTCGCGTTTCTAATGTATGACATAAAACTTCAATAGTAAACTGGGCACACTCCCAAAAAACTAAGTATCTTAAGAATTTTCTAAACTTTCACCGAATCTATCTTAGGATTTAACTTACGAAGTTTTATGCAAGCGTGTCCAGATCAAAAATACCACCTAGTGCTTTTGAAGTGTTGAACAAGAGTTACCGGTCTTGGTACAAAACAGCTCAGAAGTTCAATGAACCTAGCATAAACGTTAGACGTGACAGGATCTCAGGTTGAGTTAATTATCTGGAAACTCTTTGTAAATTTAAATTAATAGGAAAGTGACATGAATCTATTGTGTGATAATCTGGAAGCGTCGTGTGTGTCCAGTTTACATCTCTGATTAGTTTTTCTCACCTGTGGAATTGAATGTTATTTGATGTACAGGTAGACGTTTGTTAATGTTATGTGCTGATTAATTCAAATGTCAGATATAAATACCCTATGAGAGTTAACAAGAAGAAACTAGACGCACTCGGATTCACCTTTCTCCATCAATGTAAATGTTTCGTTAACATTCGTTGGGGGATAAAGGGAAACAAGTCTTTGTTGGGAAAGATATTAAAATCTAACAAGGAGTTGCGATAACTGTTCATGTCAGATGATATTTTATGTGTAGTGGATTGTCATGGCGCCTAAAACACCAGAATCTTGTTAATTATCAGAACACACTTTGCGTCCAATAATGATTTATTATGGTGCAGACAGCCCATTAATCTAACCAATCCGACATCGTGTTGCTCAGTACTGATTAACAGTGAATATTCATTAGCTTACGAGATAACCAATGGGTGTTTTTATGAGAAACCAATTATCTGTGTCTGCACTCGCCTAGTGATATTAATAATGTCCACTGATAAAACTATTACAGATCAAAGTATTATATTATAAATTAGTCTGGCCACACAGTGTGACGGACCGACCCCCCATAATCTTCTCTCAAGCTCAATCCAGCTTGGAGACCGTACCGTTTTATAGTACAGGCATTGTCGCCAATAACTTATTCGAACACAGCTTTAATTGAACACAAATTATACAGAAAATAAACGTACACACCGATTACTGATCATGTCATGTCCTTTTTCTATTGCATTCAATCTATTGGACAAGTAAATTAAAACTAGTTATTTGCTCGAACAATTGTCGTTGTGTTCCTATCGTGTGTACACGCCCACAAATTAACAATTTACCACAAAACACGGATACAAGCCGTAATCGGTAATTACATTAACTATGAACAGCTATCAATACATTTGCATTTCATAATAACTCATATTTTAATAAGTATGTCGATGGATCTATTTAAATCAATATCTACACCATGTGTGAAACTTAAAATATAAAATGTATTCACAATAAAATGAAATAACATTAAACACATTTTATTCACAATAAAATGAAATAACATTAAAGACAGTGTTTATAAACCAATCTTTCTCTTTATTAAATTTCTAAAATAAAATCTAACAACTAAACGTATATCTGATGAAATCAAAGAATTCTTTCCCACCTGCGCTCGCTAGCTATGGGCTTTTGTTTTAAAATTTTGCCACGCTGTCTTTGTAAGAATAGGAGAAAAATGAATTTTCTTTAAATAGCGAATCAAGTTATAATAAATGTTTGTGCTGGGGTCAATTACTGTTGGCAAATACCGCTATTATAAAAGTCAACTATTCTTAAAATAAACCAATCAATTAATCCATAGCTATACATTATCTTTTTGTCAGTTACCAGCCTGTGCGCAAAGATTTAATAACGCGTGATAAAGATGCTTTGAAATATTTATCGTAGAGTATCCGATCTTATAATTGAAGACCCCAAAAATTAAAAAGCTAGTCCCGAAAGATAAAGATAGTTAATGGTGAGCTTGTAGACGCCAACGATAGTTAACTGTTAAAATCGATTGAGGAATGTCTCGTACTATTTCTAGTGTAATAATGGCGTAGTGCAGATTTAAGGGGAATAGTTTAGCTTGAGTTGTGTCGCTCTGGAAATTGGCTGAGGACATATCTACCAATGAGATAACACTTTATGGACCTGTCAGGATATACTAGTAATGGGAACATCAAATCTACCCTTTTTAATTTGTTTAACATTTTTACGACTGGTAAACTTGTTTTAAATTAAAACAGTTCTGTCACAAATTACGTATATATATTTCCCGGTTGGTGTTAGCTTTGTACGCGTAATGGTTGATGCCACATCCGGAGTACTACCGATAACCGGAAGGGAAATTGGTTTCAGTAAGTTTTTCCATTCGATCGAAATTTTTCTCATCTCACGATTTTTTTCTTTCTAGGATAAGAAGAATTAGGTGAGTTAGTTTCCCTAAGGTTAAATGTTTCCAACAATTCAAGATTACAATTTTGTTCACGCGGCACCGTGCTTTCCAGCGGACCAGCAGAGGTCATCTCAAACACTCCATTATATCACATGACCTCTCTTCCACATGATCAGGCTGATTGTCAGACGATAATGGCGCCTGTCGTCTTTTTCGTTGACGCTCTGGGACCAGCGATTACTGACTAACTATTTAATAATACAACAGTAGTGTACATCTGATACAGCTCGTATAACCCGTAGCGCACTTACTATTCCATGGATTGTCCCATACAGAATGTAGCCACGTCAAATAACTGATGAGTTCTCATTTCACCTCATTGACTACTAACAAAGATGTTAATATGGATGAAGACAATAAAGCGACCATCATGACCGCCAGTAATTGGGCTTACTGTAGCAGCCGCCACTTGTGACATTGAGGGACCGAACAGGCTTGTCCAACTAAAAGCCGTGGTCAGGATGACCGGCTTCACAGCTGTCAATTCTAATCTTTAATATATTATACGAAGTGCTATAACCCTGTTTTTATCTGATCAAACAAAAACAGGAGAGTGATTTTTACCAATGCGTCGTCTTCTTTTTGTTGTTGCTGTTGTTGTATGTTTTGTGCTTTCTTTTGATTGCTGTTCAATTGTAGTGCTTAGACCTATTTATGTGGATAATTAAAAAGCGATTACCTTATATGTTACTTTGAAAAATAATGATATATGCACTAATATATAGATGTCCGTCTGAACGATACTGACATGTGTCATTTAAAGCCGAATCGATGGTGATTCGCTACATTCGATGTTGAGTATATTATATGTTAAAAGACGTTTGTTTGATTAGGGTTCAAAGCCGTTCCTGAGGTATTTTACTCACATAACGGGGTGCAAGCCCAATGGATGACGGAAATCACCGTGGACAGTACTGGCAATCAACAAATACAATACAAGACAATCACAGGACGGTTTAATACACAGACATCACAGACAGATCAGCTTCGAGTTGCCTTAACCAGGGGAACAGGAAGCGCCCTCCCATGCATCACAGGAGCAAGAATTATGTGCAAAAGGTATCTGATCCTATATTAATTATTTAATGCAGTCTATATATTTTATATAAATGTATTCAATTTTTAAGACAATGTAATTTATGTACGTATTTCTGGTTATAATATCTATCGTCAAATAAGATGTGTTATTTATATTGTTGTATATATGAAATTTACTGAAAGAAAGGCATGTGCCTTAGGAATTTTTATCGAGAATAAATAAAGACTCTCACTTACTTTAAGTACTTACTTACAGGGGCTCGGCACCATATAGATCGCTTGAGTAGCGTTAAACCCCAATGTGGTGTTATTTATCTATAATTCTCAAATTTTGCCTGCAAACACAAAACTTTCGGTTCTTTCCCCAATTCAGTGTATAAACGATGTACGCGGTTAGCTATGATTGGATAATGTCGATGGCCTAGTTCGTCAGTATCCAATCACAGCTAGCCGCATACATCACTCGCAGGCTGAATTAAAGAAAGAACAAGAATTTTGTGTATGCATGCAAAATTTGAAAATTAAAGATAACTAACATCATAATTCTAGGTTGGTATTTGAAGATGAACTATTGGTCTCACTCGGAACGATGGGCTATCCTATTTGTTATTTTATGTGATAAGCGGACATGATTCGGTTAAATTTCACCACGGTACAAGCTGGGTCGGCCCCAGAGTGTCCGCACGTTTTCTGGTCTATATACATAAACGATCTCTATGGTACCGAGCCTATGTGCCTCCCAACACGATATACAAATCTTATTTGAAACACGCTAACTAGGCAAAGGGTAACATATGAGACATGGTAGTAGCTGATAGTTGCCTTGATGTCTGGGGAATGTTGATCCTATATGCTAGCTGCTACATAATAAGTGACCTTGCATATGTCTTTTTGGTCATATTTCTGTTGTATAGTGTACCCGATTGTGAACAATTCATTTAATATTAGTAGATGGTAATTTAATTCCTGATAAACCTTGTAACCGTAGCCGAGTTGAACGGAAACTGGAAACATACACCACCAGGTCATCAAACTTCGCGAGTTTGTAAACTGCTATAAAGTGACTAGTCAAACAAATGTTAATATAACACTCACCAAAAAGGACAAGACAGTTTTTTGTTCAATCTAAAAAAGATTTTGTAACACTTGTTCAACCGAGAAACGTTAGGTCCAGATACATGTACTCGTCAATACTGTCTATACTGAATAATCGATTTACAACTAATTCTATTTTCCACTGGAGGCTGTCCCTTTATTTTACCAGTTTAGATCTTTTCGCACCGAGTTAATGCGGAAGTCTAAGCCGATGAGGACCTGAATGTTCCGTTCAGAATTCCGTACTTTCATTTATCATTGCCTATTGCCCACCTTTAGTTTCATACAAACTTTATTTCCGTTTTGGAATCGAAATGTTTTTGGTGGGATTACAGTTAAAACGTAAAAATATTTATTCATAGTAGAGAAATTTCACTTGACCCGATAGGTATTGGAATTCGGGTCTCTGACATTAGGACCAGCGCTCTAATCGACTGAGCTACAGAGGCTTACGGTAGAAAGGCCGCAAATTTTCATAATTGATAAATATAAAAAATATATGGGCCAAACCATTTTGACCGGCTGTTTATTGTTGTGAGTCACCCAATAGCTCCAGAGCACTCCAACAAACTGACAGTTATCATCACACTCCCAAAAAGTTAGGTCATGTCACTGTTACTTCCATCTTTGTTTCAAATTATCCCGATTCGGTCCCTTGAGACCTCAGCAACCTCATGGATTATTGTCAGCTAGTAAACGGCTCGAATCTTAAGCATGGTCCTTAAGAAGGAAATTATTACATATGTTAGCACCCATCGGGACTGCGGCTAGTGTTATATAAGGTCGTGACTGAGTTCACTCCTATAGTACTAGTGTTATTTATCCACGATTCAAATAGGTAGCGAATCGAAACAACAGCGTAAAAGTCAGCACTGATGGTCTATCTAGGGTTTTTGCGAGTAGAGCTTTTGCAAATCTCCTGGGCACCTAGTTGGGGTTAACGGGACAAAATGTTTAATAGAGACCGGAAACAAACGGAGCCACTTCATCAAGCTTATTCCCTACCGTCCCATCGTTACTGTTCTGGCAGTCAGCGGTCCCTATAATGACTGAAATCATTAACCCCAGTGTTACAGTCGCAGGGAGTGTAAATTGGGCTGACTACCCCTAGTGATGCAGAAGCGTGTGATTGAGAAATAAAGAAAACATTTGGCACACTAATTCCGCCTAAAAATGAGCTGTAAATCAATTTTAATGTACTCAAAGAAAAATTCGCCCCAAACCATGTGTTCTTAGTAGGTGAGCTACATTGATGCAAGACATTCTACTGTTTTAAAAAGAAGCCGTACTAGTTCTGCTATAATGGGCATATCGACTTATTGAAAAATAAATAATTTTGACAATTCAATAAAAAAATAAATATATAAGTAAATAACCAAACCAAACAAACACACATACAATTAAATAATTAAATTAATAAACCAAAAAAAATAAAATAATAATAACAGAGCTTTGGCAATGAGGGAGAACTAACATTAACGTCTTGCTGGACCCCCTGGTCGATTTTCAGAACATCTGTTGTAATAAATCTATTATGCAGAAGTGTATAAATCTGAACAATATATATGTACAGTATTTTCGTTATTTTGGAATATATATGTATATATTTTTGGAAAGCTTGAATACTCAAGATTACATATTTGTGAATGTGTTGAAAATCAAATTAATATTTCTAAAAATATTTCAAAATGAGTAAATAACAACAGAAAAAATAGACTTCATTTTAAGGTTTATTTCTCGAAGTAAAGAACAATAATACTCAATAGATTAGTTAACATAAAAGAATAGTCCTTGAAGTAGTAAACCATACCTCATTTTAAAAAAAATTGACAAGATTGATCACAGTTGATTTTTTGGACTTCCCATGCACCTTCACAAAGTCTTGATGTAAAAAAAAAAAATGTAAAATACAACTTTCAAATAACATTAAAAATAATCAAGGACGAACGTGCGAAAATCGAGACCCCGTTTACTAGATTGCACTGTGCTCTTTACAATGGTACAAATTTGAAGTTTCTAACATGATAGTTTTCTAGAAATACGCCGTGGAAAATGTAAGGTCTGCTAAAAACTGAAGTTCCAAAAATAGGCAAATGCAGTTTTGCAACTTGGAGGTTATTTATAGATAGCTCAATTATAGGCTCTTATTTTAACTGTTTGTGATTAGAATTTCGAATTATTTTTTCCACCAACATAAGTTTGAATACCTAAATTTTAATCAAAGCGATGAAAAAAATTGGGTCATTCTGCCCAAGGGATCCAGCAAGACTTCAAGGACATAAGTGCCTGTCTGAAAACGATTAGGCAGGCCATAGCCACTATAGATGGGAATCTTTGTCCATCGTATTTCATGACCATCAACATTATAAGCCAGCCAGTGTCGAATGCGGATATCTCTTGTCCTTAGCCCCCCTATCCCCATTCGACACGAATTTTGAATACACACTGAAGCTTCACGCTAGCGCACTCTGCGCACTTGTCCAGCATAGAGGCCCATCACTTATGTAAGATGGGGCTAAATGTTATTTACACAACATAAATATATCAAAATTAAACAAAACAGACTGTCTGGAAGGTTAAAATTCTTTACTACTTAGCCTAACTAGCCTTAGGTAGACACAAACATATTAATTATCACGAAACTGTGCTCACATCCTGTATGGAATTTGTTGGTCTTCGACAAAGTACGGCAAATTGTGATTTGTCTGTTTGATTGATTGGGGCTGCTATTTCCATCAATAATTATCGATATTGGTCGTTCATTTATCGATAATTAGCTTATCGACTTCTATGATATATGTTTCTGACATCTGTAAAAGAATAGTCAACATTGATTATTTTAATTGACGAGAGGGGGATTGTTGGCCTGGGGATCTCAGGGTATGCGTCCTTTGATTGTCCAGTCTTGTCTTTGATTGTCCAGTCTTGTCTTTGGTTGTTGCCAGTAACATTGAGGGGGATTTTCTTCACCTATTGAACTGAGCTGACGAAATCGCTAAAAAAAACGTGTTTTTTTTATGACTGTCCTGCAAACTCGTACGCCTTGAGCCGCAATAACAAATTTATTATCCGCCAAGCCACAGTATGTGCGATTTTATTCACATAGAAACCATGAGAAAATAGGTTCTGCGGCGATACGATCCATGTTTGACGTCCAAGTTATCTCCCCTGACAATAGCGCTACCTTGACAACGCCGATCGTTCAGGCACATCGACAGTGCCGATGATGCTGCAAAAAAAAAAAAAAAAAAAAAAAAAATTGCCAGAACAAAGACGTTTCGGGTGTTTTAGTGTCATTAAAATTGAGCTATTGTACAGCAGATACGTTTTGAACTAACTCTCTGACAACCAAAAATCGATTTCAAAAATACGTTTTATTAAATTAAGAAAATAAGATTTGAAGCTATGCGGCCATGTTTGTTTTTATATTACCCGTGAACTCTTGTGACATTCGAAATCTCCCGGTGTGTACGGGTTTTTACCCCCCCCCCCCCCCAATATTGATAGTTTAGTTTGTGGTATCGATAAAAATCATACGAATTTTCGACAACAATAAACGACATATCGATATGGATGATTCAATTGTCGATATTGATAAATCAGAATTAATGTCAATTTCGCCCTCCATAATCCGGTGTGCTAACTTTTGTTTTGAGGCAATGTTTATAAGTGACTTTGAAACATTTCCATACTCATCACATTTCTAGGGTATACGTTATACCTGTATCGTACTGTTTAAACAGGAGTATACTGACCAAGAGAAAAGAGATTAAGACGTTTTCATTTTGGATAGCACTTAATTGGAAACAAATTGGTGTAAAGAATACAAACCCGCCTCTGGGTGTTATACGTTCTTACCAAGTGGGCATTTAAACTTGTCCCTAACGAAAACAGAGTTAAACAATCTCAGAATAATTACTTTTAGGTTTCCACTGAATATTAACATAATTGTTTACATCTTTGCTTAAGTAAATTTGTGCGCTTCTCTGACCATGCTTGCTAATTTCTAAGCGTGTCGTGTGTGACATTTAAGCGGAATACAGGTGAAGTTATCAGACAATAACGAGAGACATCGCATGTCAGATGAAGAGAGAAACAGCAACGAAACATGTGCGAGGTTTGTGTGCCTGTCCTGATAAATCTCCCCCTCTTGTTGTTCTTTGTCACATTAAATCTCCATTTCAACTATCTTGTTATTCACTCTTTACTCTTAAATCACAAGAGAAATACCGAAAGAAACTGAGCACGAAAACATCGAGGTCATGATTGCGATAGGCCTATAAACTATCTTGTCGTTGTTAAGAGACAAAAACAATAAATATATATATATTTTTAACACTTGTGTATGTCTTTTTCAGTTCATTCGTTAATCACAAGGATAAAATGTATCAGTTTAAAGACGTAACCTGCTTGGCATCTCTAAAAAAAACCCAAAGGATTATTTTATACAAGCAATAAATGTGATAGTGGCAAGCAATGTTTTTATATATGTGGTCCACACTTTTCTGAAATATTAGTTTAATATTCAAAAATTACAATCGTTTATTGAATTAATTTAATTGATGCGTGGATCGAGTGTATACATATATTTTGGATAAATGAAGAGAGAAAAATTCGCTTGCCTCCGCAGGGATTGGTATATAGGCTCTTGGTACAAAACCTCTGAAAAGGTGTGTGTGTGGTTAAGATTACCACATATCTAGTTTTTCTCGCATTTATAACAAACATGTGCGTACCAATGGAAAAATGCAAGCTACAGACATACTTAACACGATGAACAGATTTATTAAAAAGCCATGCATATAAACTGTGAGACAATATTTAATTGACTGTTACATAAGAAAACAATGATATTCCTCTCATTTATAGTGCGAATGTTAATTAAACAATCTCTGGTTAAGGAACAAAAGTAATTATTTGTTGTGAATGTTATTTAAATTCTGACACGTTTGACGTCCTATCGCCCTTATGACTAGATGATGTTTTATTTGAAGTTGATTGCGATGGCGCCAGTAAAGAGCAGAATTAAATTGATTAACACCTAACACTTGGCATCCTATAACGATTTAGTATAGCCCAGACATCTCGTTAATCTAACAAATCAGACGCCGTGTTGTTCAAGACTAATTATCGGTAAATATTCATTCGTTATTCTACATACGTGTGTGTTCTGTTAAGTTTAATGGCGTTTCTCAACACTGTACGCCTATTAACGTGTAATGCAAGGAGCTTTTTCTGCTTTTCTTCTTATTTATTAATCCGAAACCAATTATCTATGTCTGTATTTTGCACAGACACGACTATGAGCGATCAAAGCTCTTGTGATTAGCCGACTCTTGAAAAATATTGTTTATAAATTGCCATTAATAGGTTCCTTGAACACAATGTTAATTAAACACACATTTAAAAGAAAATACACTCTACGCACCAATTACTGATCATGTCATATTTATGTAATTCATCAAACTTCATAGACGCCTACTAATTTACATGCAGAGCAAAACGCGTATAAATGATACATAGGCCTACATGTACCCACAAATGTGGGTGAAATACCCCGATTTCACAGTCATTCAGTTCTATTAAGCGTTACATATGAACGCTACTCATTTCACAACACAAACAAACTCACCATCATTTGCTGTCACGTTTCGAATAACGTCCTTCTATTTCACGCCCCCTTTCGAATAGCGTCATTCTGTTTAGAACTCACCGGGTTTGAAATTGTCTTTAAGCATAATAATACAGCTCAGATTGACGAATTTAATTTCTATATAAACTGAATAATAAATAACATTATACAGTGCAATTTAAATAACATAAAAATGTTCTTCGGAATGGCTTTGTATTCGTTGTGCATGTTACCCTTTTTTTTTTGTTGATTTATTTATTAAGAGATGACATTTTTTAGATTAACCGTCTAAACTGATCCATTTTGCTGCAATGGTAAGTATCATCAATATATTTCAAATTTCACACATTCAGCTTTGTTAAGCTTTTTCTACATATGACATATGTTGGGTTAAGTATGACAGCCCCGAATAAAAATGATGAATTCATTTTGACTTAACGTTTCGGTTTATTGATCCAATCATCATCAGGGTTATTTTTAACTAGACATTAGTATATATATAAATAGCAATAGGCGAAAAAATCAGCAGTTTAACTTAAAAACCAACATGGTCACCTATTTGTATATTTATACCATTGTGTCTATAATTAAAATTACTCCTCAATAAAATCAAATTTTTTTTTCGGGGTAGTGACTAACTTTACTATGTTTAACTCTTCAGTGATGATCATAAGGCGAATGAGGTTATTATCGATACAAGTCTCTCAATTAAGCAAAATGTTGTTTTTAAAAAGGGGACAAAATATACTATTTGTTAACCACATAGGTATGGCAAGCCGTTTTATCACTTCTACCTTTCTCGAATAAGTTTTGCTTTTATTTTACTTATGTACAATTCTTTTCCAAATATATGAAATTCGTTTTTACTTATGTTGAAAACATTTTCACTTATGTAAAAAAGAATTTCACATCAGTAAAATACAAATTTATTTTACATATCTAGACTTCTTTTCAACATGTCGACATCTTTTCAACATATGTCGAAATCTTTTCAACATATGTCGAAATCATTTCAACCTATGTGAAATTATTTTCCACATAAGTAAAAGAAAACACCAAAACCTAATATTTCACATATGTGGAAAAGAATTTCACTTATGTAAAATAAACGTTTATATTTTAGATATGTACAAAAGAGTTCTACTTATCAAACAAACACGAGAAATGATTACTTCCTACGGCAAGGGACCGTATCCAACCTTCATTTATGCCCCTATATCGTCTTGTGTAGACGTTCAATACGAATGCAAAGGCGATAGGAATATATTCCACGTGCTGTGCAAGTTTACCCTCGACAGCTAGGGCACACTTCCAAGTCAATTTAAAAGTAAATGATCCAGTGTTACCAAGATTACAACAACAACAAAACAAACAATGACCTACAGCTGTATATATGTCATTAACCGGGACAGTCACAAGCCGAAACCTCCCTTAGCCTACTATACAACCAACAATACAAAACCATGCAATTTATTAAAAAAAGTGCCAATAAGGGTGACAAATAAAGAGTGAATATTATTATATTACGCGAAGCGTTTATTCTTATTCAGTACTTGTATTGTATAGTTTACCTCATTTTATTTTCCCGACGAGACGTGTAGTAGTGCTCTATACAGAATCGGTCGCAATTGAAGGCCTATTAAACTATTGTAGTTTCCCTCTTTTATTCTTCGCTAGAAAATAACAGATGCTTTGCGAAATGCAGAGGGTGGATGTCCTTCCGATCGGATTTTACTTTTTAGGAAAACTCATTGCCGCTGTGAGGGAGAAAGAAAGTCTGTACTTGAGGCAGTGGGTGCTTTTATTTTACATATCTAAAAAAGAGTTCCACTCACCTTTTTATTCTACAAAAGTGAAAAAGATTTCCACATATGTCGAATAAAGGCTTATTTTAGATATGGTGAATTCTTTTTTACACATGTTGAATTTTTTTCACATGTGTTGAATTCTTGTTCACATATGTTGAATTCTTTTTCACATATGTTCAATTCTTTTTTTTGCATATGTTGAATTATTTTCCACATATGTAAAAATCTTTTCCACATATGTAGAATAAAGTCATTTATTTTATATATCTGGAAAATAATTTAACATATGTGGAAAAGGAGTCAACGTATGTAGAAAAGGATTCAACATATGTCATATAGAACTATAGAAACTTTATTCTATCACTATAATCCTTGCTTGTAACTTTCCAAAGCCCGGGGAAACTCCGATATACGTCAATCAGCTCAAGAAGAATTTCTTTCTCCTCTTTAGATGATGCCATGACATAGTGTTCTCTAAAACG